>CAVNYN010241156.1:0-10795 GCA_963692815.1 Nyctanthes arbor-tristis | reverse complement strand
TATATATAACACTCAGGGTCTTCCTTTAGGTGAGTATTTGGCAGCTCAGCAGAGTAACCGCTTGGGTAGATATACCACCTGGGATACTAAGAAGTGAGTGTTTGAGGGCTCAGCGGCGATAAACCAGACCTATTACTTCTGGATTGTATTTTATACTAGTAGTGACTCATCGACGATAGTACGTGTGCATTTGATTTAGTCTTATTGACGTTGAGCTCGTACGGTTATACTATATGAGGGTTGGAGGCCTTGGATGCTTGGTGTTGTGACGTCGTCATCATCATCTAGTTTACATTATGTACGTGATAATCATGCATACCGTTACTTGTTGAGCATTAGCTCATATCGTTCTGCATTGTAGGTGTTAGAATGTAAGTGATGGGGTCGGCGGCAACTTCAAGATGACCGGGGAAATTGTATACTAGGGCCTTGACCGTGGTACATAGGTCAACCACAAGGGAAACTTAAAAAGTTTAGGTTAATGTATACCTAGCGTCTCCAACTTTTCACCTTTTTACCAATTATGTCCCCAACCTTTATTTTTCCTTCTATACATCGCCAACCTTTAAATAAATCCTCAACTCCATCCATGGTGACGGAAACCGTCAAATTTACCCGTTAAGGTCAGGGACTTTTTTGCTAGGATACAGAAAATTAATATTTTAATTTTAAAAAATAAAAAAAAAAAAAGAAAAAGAGGGAAGTCCCACCTTTCTGCCATTTTCGGTAGTCAAAGGGCTACCAGAAATGGCAGCTGTGCTTGGCAGCAGAGGAGGAGACTCCCTTCCCTTTGCTGCCATTTGAGTGCTGCCGGAAATGCCAACAAATGGGGGAATCTCCCACTATGCTTCCATTTCTAGTGCAGCAAGGGAGAGTCTCCCCCATGTGCTTGCTACCATTCCGGCAGCAAGCACAGCTACCAAAGGGCTGCCAGAAGTGGCTCCTCTTTTTTCCTTTTTTTTTTCTTTTTTTTAATTTTATGTATGTTACCAAAAATACCCCTGATCTTTACTGGTGAATTTGATGTTTTCGTCACCATGGACGAAATTGCGGATTTCTTTTAAGGTTAGGGATGTACAGAAGAAAAAATAAAGGTTGGGGATGTAATTGGTAAAAAGGTGAAAAGTTGGGGACGCTAGGTGTAAATTATCTAAAAGGTTATGACTATATTAAATTAATAATTTATGGGTTATTTTCACTTTAAGTCCCCAACCTTTCAATTTTATATCAATTTTGTCCTCATTCTTTTTTTAAACCTACTAAGTCCATAACTTTTCATTTATTATCGTATTACGTCCCCATCATTACATTATGTTTCCAATCTTTTAATTTTCACCATTAACCCTTATCAAAATGACTATTATACCCTTAATTATTTATTTCCACCATAGGTTCACAACCTTTTAATTTCTATATAATTTTGTCCTCATCAATTTTTTAATGCTTAGAAGCCCAACTTTTTATTTTTTGTTATGTTATATCTCTATTAATACTTTTCATACTAACATTTTAATTCTTACTATTAATATCTATTAAAATTCTCATTCAATTGTGTTAGAGCTGGTTAGAGCGTGTAGATTTTTTATTTTACATTATTCTTTATGTTTTATATAAATAATTAATGATATAATAAAAATTTTAATATATATTAACAGTAAAATTAAAATATTAGTATGAAAAGTGTTACAACGGATATAACATTTCTATCCTCAACCTTTCAATTATTAATGTTAATTCTAATTAAAATTACCATTAAACTTTTAATTATATAAATAAAACTAAAAAATAAAGAACAATATAAAATAAAAACTCCACATATCCTAGTTTGCAGTGATAATAAAAAAACTCGGTTTACATCAAACTTGATAAATACCTAATCTGCATAAAAAAGTTTCCGATTCGTTAGTCAATATAACAAATCATGGTCACGTATCATGTTGTAGATATAGATCAATGTGGATCTACAAAAAAAAATTATTTTCAATTTATAAAAGTAAAACTAAACCCTAATACAGTAATTCTAATTTTTTATATATTCATAATTAGTAGATCATATTGGATTGAAACATATAACAAATATGGGCAAATTAAGGTGAAAATAAAAAAGAGAGATAAGACTGGGCAGATTTACCCAATCTGTATTCATCACATGATCTATGATAATCAAGAAATCATATTTGACTCGCTACGTTTATACTTAGATTGATAACTTTCTTCGACACAAATTTGATATCCATCGAGACCGTTATAGATCGAGTTTTTCTGTTATCATTATTTCTGATTGTTGTCATTGAGTTACGTTTGAGTATGTTAGAGTGTGTGGATTTCTTATTTTATGTTATTTGTTATTTTTTATTTAAATAATTAATGATATAATAAAAATTTTAATAGATATTAACAGTAAGAATTAAAATTTTAGTATAAAAAGTATTAATGAGGATATAACACGGTAAAAAATAAAATATTAGGCTTCTAAGCGCTCAAAAAATAATGAGGACAAAATTATATAGAAATTGAAGGGTTGGGGAACCTATAGTGGAAATAAAGTATTAAGGGTATAATAGTTATTTTGATAAGGGTTAATAGTGAAAATTAAAAAGTTGGGTACAAAATGTAACGTTGGAGATATAATATGATAATAAATAAAAGATTGAGGACTTAGTAGATCCAAAAAAAATAAAGACAAAATTGATACAAATTAAATTGAAAGATTGATGACCTACAGTAAAAATAATCGATAATTTATTATTACTTTTCAATAGTAAAATAGATTTTATATTAATAAATCAAGCTTGTCTTCTGCTCCTTATTTAAGTACCCTTAGTATATATAAATTTTATAAGTTTAAACTTTATAACTAAATAAACTTTCTCGGATAAGATCATCCTTATAGATGTTATAATTATATTCAAATTTATTATAAATGTACATATATTTCAAAATTTACTTTATGTATTTAAATTTAATGAAAATAATTTGTGACGGAACATCTGGAATTTTTGGTTCACTTGTGTTTTATTTTTTGGGAAAAATTTTCAAATCTAGTTAATAATTTATTTCATAATATAATATGAAAGGATTTACAACAATAGTTTGGAGTGCTACAATAACAATTCAACACTTGCATCGTTGCTTTCATAAGTCTAGTATAGACAAGAACGTGCATCATTTTTACGAGGAAAAATTTTCCTCTATAGTGAGGATTCACATTCTAATGTTAAAAGATTTTGAACTATTAATTCGATTTCTTTTGTTAATCGAGTCAAATTGTAAATGTGTTCGATACACTAATTTGACAATATTGTTACATAATCAATTATTACGTAATGACCCTGACTCTCTTCTTTAGTTTCACACCGAAATAGAGCTTTGTTCACATAATAGCCGCCTTCCTCTTTTTTCTTTTTTTTCCCCTTTTTTTTCCTTGTTTCAGTAGTAATTTTTCGGGTGGATATATGATGAAAGTTAGATAAATAGGTATTGTACAAAAATTATTATGTAATTAAACGTGAAGTTTGACATATTGGTCAACTTTTTTGGCAAAATTTAATTATAAATTAACTAGTCTTTTGCTCGTGCGTTGCACAGGAAAACCAAATGAACAGAAATATAAGAAAATCTAAATAAATAAGAAATTCAATATTGAATATAAACATTTAATGGCGAATGAAAATATAATCTCCTTAAAAATAATTTAACTATAATAGTCTTTTAAATAGATTTTTACTACTTTAAAACCAATAAAACAGATTTCTATACAAAGTTTACATTACAATTTAATAGGCATCCTAATAAATTTTGAAAATATTTCGATAAATGATAACGTTCAAAGGCCACCTTAAAATTTGTTACAAAACTTTCGAGAGATTTTTGTCACACCCTTACGACACTCAGGTATAATTTACTAAAATAATTAATTATATTTATAATTAAAATGAAAAAAAAAAAACTTAATGAAGGTCATATAAAAAAATTAAAATCAATTTTTCAAATTATTATCATTGGAATTGTTATGCAAAATACAATTATATTATTTAGATATTCCCCAATAACAATATTAAGAATATAAGTTGTTTTGAAATACAATTTTTCACGGGTTTTTAACAATTTTAAGAATATAAGTTGTTTTGAAATACAATTTTTCTCGGGTTTTAAAGTTAAGGAGAATATCACGATTTTCAAACTTGATAGATTAGGAATGCTTCGATTAATTGGAATATTCAAAATTATAGATTATGAATAAATATATCTATATCCCAATTATGGATGATTCAAATTTCGGAAAAAAAAGAGAAGATTAAGGAGAATATTCCGATTTTAGCTTTATCTAAAAAAAAGAAAAAATGTTCAATTTACCACAAACTGTACCAAGAAATTTGAGCGGGAAAAATGCGGTAATAGGGGTACGGAGACTTAATTCTCTTAATTATATATAGATTGGAGCAAACAAGCACGTCTAGTTTCCAACCAAAAAAAAAACACACACACACACAAAGGGCACGTCTAGAAAGGTATATGACGAATCCAAAGTCACTCTTTTCAAATTTCAAAGAACAAATAATTAGCAATTTAGTGTAGAACCAATTCTTTGGACTTTTTTTTTTTTTTTTTTGTCTACCAATTCTTTAGACTTTAGTGGTCAGTCAATGGTAACACCTTAACATTAATCTCAAATTACTGGGTGTAGTGAACAAAATATTGTGGCTAATATGGTTAAAGCTTAACATTACATCTAAATATGATATAAAGTGAAGAGCCACGATATTTGACTTAACGCAATTGTGTCACTTTAATTTACTAGCTAGTCATTCAAAGTGTATTGCACCTTCTAATACAGAAGAGGGTACATATGAAGAGGGATTATTTTTCTCTTTCTCGCACACGTTATTTCCTTTCCAATGGCAGAATAAACCTTACTTTTGGTATTGCACAAAAAGAACATATTCCGTCTAAAAATTTTGTTCATCGAAATCCACTACGCGCGGTCGCACCTGATAGTTCCCACTTACTTCTGTCCTTGATCCAATGAATTGTAAGCACGCCCTACACACTTTGGTTAGGCAAATGGAGCTTGTTCACATTCTATCTATACCATATAAAAATAGTTACTCTTTTAATAGAAAAAATAGTTAGCTGTTTATTATAATGATTAAGGAATTCTTTAGGGATCGCACCTTTTTCTTGACATTAACATGATATTGTCATTAAGGACCCTCTAGAAATTAATTATAACCGGTTTCACATAAAACTTAACAACATTACTTATAAAAGCATGACAGCTTTATTACTTAAAATAATTTGTGCCATCAATTTATTTGAAGTTTAGAAAGAAGAAAGGCCTGATTTCATTCATTAGTGATATCATTTAGGATCATTCGGCAACCATTTGGCAACAAACCAATTATAATTGAAGCAATAATTTGAGTGACTAGTTTGCTTCTCCACGTCCGAAGCTCCCATGTCATGGCTTCCCCCACTGGGTTCACGAAAATAAATCCCGTGATTATCAATCCATAAAGGGAGAAGTCAGCTGTTTAACACGCTTTACTTTTTCAAAAGGATTAATAATTCTGTTGGAAAAGTAAAATTTTGTGAATTGTATTCTTAATTTGTCCTTATTTAATGACTACTAATTTTCAGTTACAACAATAACATTAAACAAGTATATATGTTTGTAAACTAATACAAAATAAACTCTTTAATTAATGTGAAGAAAAAACTATGTAATAATTGAGACGAGCAAAAATGAAAAAGTGGACTATGTAAGTGGAATGGAGGAAGTAGTCACAATGGCCTTTAGCCTCAAACAGCAAACCAATTCGAAAAGGTAAAATGTACAAAATGTTAAATGAAGTAAAAAAAAAAATTTAAAAAATACAAATTAATGATAAAAATTAAAAATATGTCATTAAGCAAATACAATCAAGTGAGTGAATAGTGATATCCTCCTGCAAGCTCCAGCAGGGCAACTAGCCATTCACGCCTCATTCTCTAAAATTTATTTTTCTAGTATTAAAAACTCAACAGTTTAAATTCATATCAACTACATATTCTTTTTCACAATTCCTTATAATCAATTCTTCGGTGGTTGCCATTGTCTTTTGCTTGACAACTGATATTGACGTTATTATCATTATAAAATTAATTAATATATGAATGAGTACAAACTGGGGATCTTGAACTATTATCATTTATACACTTATTATTTGTACTGATGAGAAACATGACACATGTGAATTCATACATTTCGATATTACTGCATGAATTTACAAGTTGGTGTCATGTGATCTTATCTGTGCAAATAATGTTTTAGAGAGTGGAAGGCAAATAAAAGCACGACAAGTGTGATACACAGTTTCAATCTTAAATAGTAAATTAGATCTCATGTATTCACTTGTCACACCCCTATTCGTATAAAGTAACTGAAGTTTGCTCATAACATTTCTCTAAAACTCAACATCATGTCATGCGTGACGTCTTTATTATTACTAAAAAGTAATGAGGCGTGTTTGACTAAGAGCTTGTTTGATCCTCTTTTTTTTCTAATTTATAAATTTACCTACCGCTGATTTGACATTTAATTTGACAACTGTTCAATTACAATCACATATTTCACACATTTTTATATTTTCAATACATATCATACCTCTCTCATCATTATAAATTCTTTAAATAAATAGGATCAAACAAACTCTAATTTCTTTAATTTGTTGAAAGTCTTAAAAGCTCGGCCTAATTTCTGTCATTATTATTGATATCACTTTATTCCGTCTAGCGATAAGTATTATTGTCGTTTGTTCCAAATTTCCTACTTGTTGGGCAGCATCCACAATGAAGGTGTTAAATAGTATTTTTTTTTTAAGTAGTATGTGTTAGTTACAATTCAAAAATAGAGTTACAATAAATGTGCTGGTAAATATGTTCAAGGAATATTTTTAGCTTCAAGTTAAATTTTAACAATATTTTTTCTTTTATGACACAATTTGGGGAACTTAAGAGAGAGGTATATACTCGAATCCAAAATCTCATTCTAATAAGGACTGCTCCTAAAGAGGTGTTTTCAATATAGAATTGTATGGATTTTTAAGATTTATGGATTCTCATGAATTTCATAGATTTTAATAGAATTTCAAATTTAACAACAATCTTAGCTTATATATATATATATATATATATATATTAAAGTAGAATAGTGGACATATGCAAATTTTCCCGCAAAAACCACTATCCTACTTATATATATGTCCCTTTTTGATTTATTATTTTATTTTAATAATAATATATACATATATATAATATACATATTTCCAATTAATTAAGCTTCAAATGAATCTATAATATCTTATATATTTTTTTAATTTTATACACATATATAGAATATATGTAATTATAATATGTTATAATCTATATTAAAAGTTATATCTCATGTATCGATTTTAGAGTTGAAATATTTTTTTAAAAAATAACTAAAATAATAAATAAATAAATAAATATACTCTCTCGTTTATATATGCTTTTATTTTATATGCTTTCAATTTTACACAAATTCTCATATTAATATATATATATATAACATACGTATATAAATTTGGAGATTACAAGTCAATTTCCAATTTTATATATTTTTTTATACATACATATATACACACACGTGCATTCCTAATTAAACTCTAAATTAGTCTACAATCTTATGCTATTTGTTATGAGCGAGTAATACGTAATAAAATTGTGATTATTTAGTTATTCAAATTATCATGCATTTTTTTTTTGTTAATTGTTATGTTCCGTGCAACGCACGAGCATACAATTAGTTTTACCAACACGGCATTCTGTCACTCACTGTTTTATTTAATTTATTTATAGGGCAGTTTACAAAACACACCCCATACCTAGGGTATATTTACAATTTACAAACTATATTTTCAAAAATTACATTTTTTTCAACTTTTATTGAAATTAATTTAAAAAGGTCAAAAGTTACCCTAAGAGGACCAAATTGTCGTCGTTATTCTTCCAATTTTTAATTGCTAGTATCTTTTATCAAAACGTAACTTTTTCATTTCATATCTTTTATTATTCATTTTTTGAAAGATAATTATAAATAATAGACGAAATACTATGAATAAATTAAATATACAAAAAAGAAATTAAATATACAAATAAGAAATTAAGTCACATAATAATACAAAACATCACACTACTTAATTCGATCTTTTTCATTTAGAAAATAAAATTATATCCGTCAAATAGTAAAATTGAATTCATATTTGCCTGCTTCTATAAATTTGGAATTGCAAAAATTAAATATTTCTTTTATGTTTTTCGTTACATTACTAAGTAATTGATATAAAAATTTTGGGTGCAATTTAAATTTTTCTTATATTTTAATAGGAAAATGATGTTTTCTTTTTTTAACTATTATATATCATTCCGTGTTTGTTAAATAGCGCGTGATGTCTTCATGCTATATGTGCGCTGTGCTCTTGTAAAAAAAAAATATATACATATATAATCTTATCGTAATGTGAATAGTGTAATTTTGCGCTCTAGTCTTAAATCCCTCGGTGCTTACACAAGGTATGGATGTATGATATAGTCTTAAATCCCTCATTGCTTACACAAGGTATGGATGTGTAACATATATATATCATTCAGCATCTAACAAAATTACTATAATTTTGTTAGATGGTGTATAATGTAAGTTATGTTCCTGTAAAATATATATATATATATATATATATATGTAGAATGTAAATTTTAAATACAGGGTATTTAAATTGTAAATACACCTTAAATAGAATATGACTTTTGTAAATTTCACTAATTTATACAATAATTACTGACTTTAGAGCTTGTTTGATACTCTTTATTTATTAAATTGTGGAGAATTTATAATAAAAAGAGAGGTATAATGAATATTGAGAATATAAAAAGATTTAAAATATATAGTTACAATTGAATAATTGTCGAATCAAATTTCAATTAAAAGTCTTTTTTTTTTTATGCGACATGCTAAATTTAACTACTCTATTGTGGACAGGCAACCTATTTCAGAATTTCCTATTTCTTGATTAATAATGCGCCTGTTGGATTTACAAATACTCCATTAGTCCTTAAACCGTTGTTTTTTTTATTAATCTTTAAAGGAGGGAGGAAATTACATTTTTATCCAGAGAAGGTATAGTAGATCACAGTTTCCACAAACTCCTTGATTCTATGTGGTCTACTGTGTTTTACATCTCAGTGTGGTTCCAAAAAAGTCTCCAAAATTACTTGAAGTTCTTCCGATCTACAGCTCTGGATCTAAACTGAATTATGTTCACAACAGTTGTCAGTCATACGAGAACAGTAATCCTAGCATTTAGTATCCATTAGATCAAATCAACCAGAAAGTCGAATTCTATCTTCATATTCCTTGAGAAGAAATTGCTACAACGGCTTGTCTAGAAAAACTTAACTGAACCGCATCAAAAGTCACTACAGAAATTTATTACCGCGTATAAGGAGCCTGAATATTTTGAAACCACAAAAGAAAGGGTTATCAATATTATGGTTCTCACCTCCAACCATGCTCAGTCAAAAGAAAGGGTTATCAATATTATGGTTCTCACCTCCAACCACGCTCAGTCAGCATGTTCTCGAAGACTCAGAATGTTGTGGATAAATGGTCTCTCGTTGCGGTAGCTAATGATGAAAGTAAAAAGTTACTATCGTAAGTAAAAGAAGTCATAATAAGTAAACGTGTACGCAAATAAAAGTAGCATTCAGCGGCGATATCTCTTACACTGCAAATGCTGTTGCGCAAAAGCAGGCAAATCCAAAGGAGAAGTGAACCAGAAACGTGCCCCAGAAGTTATCTTGGTCCAAATACAATTTCTCAAATATGTAAGTGGCTACGCCCGAAAATAGTATGTACTTCCAGCCTGAGGGCAGGCACCCACGAAAAGAAAACACGGAAGATTCCTGAGAAGCGAGAACAAAGCATTACAAATCTGCACTTCAGAAGTTTGTGCTCATAACTCGTAAGCGTAAATATTTTACATATCACAAACGTTAAGCAGAAATGGAATGCAAGCAAAGTCAGTCGTGCATGTTATGTTAAGAGGCATACCTGGAAATAAGTACTGATGAACCTCGCTGAATATAGAATCCTCAACATCATGTCTAATAAAACCGTCAAGGAACCAGAGCCTATATTTTAATTACTACTTTTAATTTTGACAAAGCCGAAATTAATTACTACTTCTAAACAACCAACCACCATTCACTCGTCAGAAAAATATTTTGCAGCTAAATCTTATAGGCACAATTTTTTACGAATTAACTTGCATGTCCGACTGCTCTTTGATGAATGACAAATCTAAAATAGCATGTAGAGATCAAGATATTCAACAAAGAACCAATCAGAACCGAAGAATATGACCAGAACATCAATAAAATAGTGGAGGATACTCAACGAATTCGCAAGGATTAACCCTACTGCTCCAGCTGATCGGACGAGTAACACATTCAACGCTATATAAACTGATGAGAATATAAACAATGAATCATTTGATCTCTTAAGTTGATTCTTCGTTGCAACTGCATGCAAAAATGCTTCGGATGTACCTGAGGTGAAAACAGATGGAATTTAATATTCCATAGTGTAACCTCGATGATGAGCTCGAGTAAAATTCAGGTCATGCAGTTCCATGGTGTTGTCTTCTTGTAATGAAAATAAAATCACAATAAAAATAATGAACCATATATATAGAACTTAAAAACAGATTCATCAGGAAAATTGGAGAGGTAGAAC
>CAVNYN010241147.1:0-53976 GCA_963692815.1 Nyctanthes arbor-tristis | reverse complement strand
CACACCACAAAAAAAAAAAAAAAAAAAAAAAAAAATCTGAGCTCTCTGTGGATTCGTATGGAGTTTATCGAACTCAGTTAAATCAGCAAATTTGAGAGGACTATGATCTGTCAAAAATCCAATAAATCCAAATTGAGTACACCCTCCTTGGAGCATTTACATTGTGTGGGAAAAACTCAAATTTGGGTTTTCCCCCACTAAGCCAAAATCTATTTTTTTGGGGCTCGGAAAGACCCGTATTTTCCCCACATTATTTACTTTCGGTACTTATTTGGGTTAAGATTCTCTATCTTGAAGGTATGTTGTTTTAACAACATAATACTTTGTTATCTAGCTAACTAAGTTCAATTACTTAATCTATCTAAACTTTCATTTGAAGCTGTATCCTCCTTTACATTTTTTTAGAAAGCTGCAAGTCGATTTTTTACGATAGTGGGAATGCTCCGTTTACTGCTTAGAGTGAGGCGAGATAACTTGTAACCATGCATTTTTACTTGATTTCTAACCATATACTATTTTTCTCCTGTCCTGCATTAATATTGTGAAGCTGTCTTGATTAGGATGGTGGTGATGCTTCATGTCACTGTTTAGAGTGAGGCTAGATAGCTTTTAACCATACGTCTTTACTTAATTTCTAGTCATATGCTATTCTTCTTTTGTCATGGACCAAGATTTTGAAGTTATGATTTTCTTTGGTACTCACCTGTAATGCTTGTAGGGTATACAAGTTGCACTTTTAGTTTGCTCTCTCTCTCTCTCTCTTTTTAATTATATTATTATTATTATTATTGTTATTATTATCTACTTTTGTGTTTACTGTCTCGTGTTAATCACAATTCACATGTTCACAAAATCTATTTTCAGGCGGGTGATGCTCTGATACAGTTTTACCACAATTTCATAACTGAGTTTGAGACAAAGATCAATCTCCTCAAGCTTGCACATTTTGCTGTCATAGTTTCTCGGCAGTATTCAGATAAAGAAGCCGCAATAAATTATCTTGAAGGAGTAATTGAAAAGCTTCTAAATACAAAAGAGATGCGCAAAGAGGAGCCTATTCTTTATATCAAGATGCAGATTGCTAGTTTCAAGCTTGAGCAAGGAGATCAGAAAGAGTGCAAGAAACTCTTAGAGGAAGGGAAGAGTACACTTGATAGCATGACTGACATTGATCCATCTGTGTATGCCAGCTACTATTGGGTCTCTTCTCAATTTCATAAATCTAGCCAAGAATTTGCAGAGTTCTACAAAAGCGCTCTTCTCTATTTGGCTTACACTTCAGTGGAATCTCTATCAGAATCATTTAAGCTGGTAGACTACTACAACTTTGTTATTTGCTATAATTTAAGAAGTTTTACATCCTTAAAAATATGCCGCCCGTCTAGGTTACCCTAAGTTTAATGAAGCCATATGTCAACAAGCATTTTTATTATTTTAACCTTGAGTAATGCTGTTTATCTTGGGGGATGGGAAGATATGCATATATACATGGAAATATTCTTTCATGCAATGTCCAATAAGAAAATAACAAGCATTATTCATTAGAAATATGTCTTCGATTGAGCTTACTCTTTAAGTTTAATGAAGCCATGTGTCAACAAGCATTTTTGGTCTATTTATGTTTATGTAATAATAGTTGCAGGTCCATATTTTCATGTTTAAATTTCTGTCATATGATGTTACCTTTGAAAAACTCTTAAGAAAGCCATATGTCGACCAGCATTGTTCTATTTATCAACCATTAGGAATTTGCTGCTTAACTTTTGTTAGGGTGTTTGATTCTCATTATAATTTCGGGTCCATTTGGTAACCAATTATAATTTTTCCAATTATAATAAAAAGTAATGATTGTATTTTTTGTTCACATGTCAAATCTAGTAGTTTACATCATACATGTGGCCAAAAGGTACACATTACTTCTATTATAATTGGAACCAATATATTCTCGTATCACTAATTTGATGACTATTTAAGATACAACCACACATTTCAAACGTCTTCTAAATCTTCACGATTCATTTCACTCATATACCCTTTTAGATATAGGGATCGTAAGTGAAAAAATTGTGCAGTTGAAATATATTAAGCTTATTTTGTTAACAAAGGAATCACCTTTAAGAGATAAATCCCTAAATAATGACTGAACTTGAAGCTGAAATAATAATATGAGGTAGTGTTAGAAACTACACGTCTCCTAAATAGAGGATCTTTAGGATGCTCCATTGAGCATGTCTCTCTTTCAGTTAAGAACCTGCCTTCTTGAGTTGGGTCTCTTTCCACATTTTACTCTGTATTTCCGAGGTATTTCTTTCATGAAATTTAGAATCTTAATTCTCTAAGGTTATTTGAATGTAGTGAAGGTTTTTATTTTGATATATGC
Source organism: Nyctanthes arbor-tristis (assembly GCA_963692815.1). Classification (NCBI taxonomy): domain Eukaryota; kingdom Viridiplantae; phylum Streptophyta; class Magnoliopsida; order Lamiales; family Oleaceae; genus Nyctanthes; species Nyctanthes arbor-tristis. Next base: position 51,596 of record CAVNYN010241147.1, on the reverse strand, counting down.
TATATCCTCTGTTTCATCTGATGGCCTTCCTACATATTTGTACTTTCAGCTGTTATTTGTTTGTAACTTATGGTGTGTTTGATTGCAAATTTTTTCCCATGGAAAATGTCATTTTCCACATAAATTTTCTTGGTCTAATCAAACACAACTTTATTTTCCATAGAAAATATTTTCCATCTTAGGCCAAAAAGTGGAGATTTTCCTTGAAATCAAGGAAAATGAATTCCCATGGGGAGAGATGGGAAAATATTTTTCATAGAAAATCAATTCCAATTCCTTTTCCACCCTCTAATCAAACACACTATTATTGTTTTTAGAAAAATATTGCTTCATTTATTTAATGATGACGAATCATATTGCATACGTATCAAGGTTATCACTGCATTCATTTAATTATCATGTATTATTTCATTTCATTTATTTCATTCTATGACAATATCTTTGACTATCTCTTGGTCTCATGGATAGCTTATGTTAAAAAAAATGATAACTATTCTAAATTCCAAAGGGCAATGCTGGACAATGAACTACTTGTTATGGTTTTAGGCATTCTTCAGTTTGATATTTGTACTCAGTGCCAGAGTTTTTAATTAAGTATTTTTGTTTTGTTTTATTGTACTAAATTTTGATCCTCTTAAATGTGCCATACCAGTGGATAGCTAGTCTTGTTCAACTAATATCTCTTTCACGAAAAGCTTTTTCTGGATAATATATCAGCAATTCCATCTTCATGTGTTAACTGTGTTTTGTTGTTTCCAGGATTTGGCATTTGATTTGTCCCTTTCAGCATTGCTGGGGGAGAATATTTACAACTTTGGGGAACTTCTTGCGCATCCAATTGTAAGTGATATATGCAGTGCATTCGGTTCTTTAATTTCTTTTATTTATTTATTTATTTTTTTTGAGAAGGAGTTCTTTGATTTCTTACACTTCCTAGTCAAGACTAAAATTGTGTCAGTGTATTAGAAGAAGGTAATCGTGATTTACGCTTGGTGTATATATGTTCTCCATTTTTCGGGTTAATTATACTGGAGGTCCTTTAGTGATTTAATTTCATTTAAATCACTAAACTTTAATTGCCGCTGAACTTTTACTCTATTACAATTAGATAATTGAACTTTGATTTAGCAGCAACTGAGCAAGTCAACTTCAGTTTCCAGCAATTTAATCACTAAACTTTGATACTATTGCAGTTACGTCACTCCATTACTGGGGCATTAAATTATTTGGGTCTGTTTGGCGCCGAATTATAATTCCACTTGTTTATAAATCTGACAACAGCGTGGAAAATGTGAAAAAAGCCTGCAAAGGAGGTGACATTTCCCACCTGATTTCCCCATTTTCCCCCCCAAACCCTAAAATTCATCAGATTTCCTTTCACATTAAAGGTTGGGTGTATTTTCAAATTTTATAGATCGGAAGAGCATTCTGAGAGCCTGCAAACTTTGCCCCATTCTTAGGTTGATGGGGTGTGTTGGATGCTCATGTTGCTACGTCTGCCTTCCAGCCCAATTATAAACCTGACCCGTTTATAATCTGGCGCCAAACAGACCCTTAACAGAAATTGATGACATAAACTAATGCAAACTAAAGTACTATTCCATGTTGACATGTTGGCATGACAATCGGTGAAAGATTATCTAAATTTGTTTTGTCAAGATAGATGTGAATACGTGTGCTCTTCCGATCTGTGAAAACTCAGATCATTATTCCATTTTTCCTCTCTAATAAGATGTGCCATTTGGGTAATTGGTTTCTTATTTTCTAAGGACTTTGATTTGATAATGAAGTAGTAATGTCATGCTAATAGGGTGTCCTTATTGCAATTAAATAAATGAGATCGGAAGAGCGTACTATTGGCAATTGAAGTTGAGTGACCTGCTTGCTATTAAATTAAAGTTTAGTGATCTAATTGCTAGTCATTGAAGTTGAATGAGCTATTTGCAAGTGCAATGAAAGTTTAGTGACCTCTAATACAATTAACGCCCCAGTTTTATCTCATTATAGTCATAGATAATTGGGCTTTTCTGCATTGCTTTACTGCAGTGTAAAATTAAGCTCCAATATATTTGGTACTTACTAGCGTGAGTCGAGTCAGATGAATTGTAGGTAGCCATAGTAATAGCTTTTAATTATGTTATTTTATCTACTAAAAAGGATGTCTAAAGAGTCAAGGAAGGGGAGTTGACAAATGCATATCTCAGGGTCCACTTGGCAGCCATTTATAAAACGTGTTGTTCGCGTAATTTATGAGGTTTGATTGGCATCTACAGGTAAAAAGTCTACTAGGGAATAAGGCAGAATGGCTATACTGTATTCTGGAAGCATTTAACTCTGGGGACTTGGTACGTTATCAAGAATTGTGCCAGGTTCACAGAGCTACTCTGAGTAGTCAACCAGCGTTAGTGCAGAATGAGAAGAACCTCCTGGAGAAGATTAACATTCTCTGTTTGATGGAGACTATCTTCAGGTGAGTTAGGGGAAATGTTTGATTACTGCCTTGAGCAATGTGCCCTTTTTTCTCTCTTCTTTTTTTTTCTGAATTCTGAGAACTAGGTATTTTACCTGCAGTCGACCATCAGAAGATAGAACTATTCCATTAAATATCATAGCAGAACGCACAAAACTTACTGTAGAAGATGTGGAACATCTTCTCATGAAGAGCCTCTCAGTAAGTGCAGTAAGCCCATTTGTTGCTACTCTTTTAGCTTCCTTGTTGAAATGCATGACAATAGTCCATATAAATGCTGTCTTCTCATGATTGCATCTTATGTTGCTCGCAAATAATCACCATCCAAAATATTTGATTTTAACCAGATAACTATGCTTGTTCTTTATTTAAGCTGTAATTAAATAAAATTAAATAATATCATCTGCTTTACATTATTCAGCTTTTCAAATTTGGCGAACCAAATCCCACTCTTTATCTTTAAAAGTTTATTTGAAGAGTCTATTGGCACTAATTTTTGAGCATTTACTCTTTATAATAGAGAGCATCTAATATTTAAAGAGTCTCTTGGAGATGCTCTAAGTAACATTCTATTGTAATTGTCTTCTCATGATAATTTATACCATCAGTCACATATGGTTCCCCATATTAGGCCAGATAAACTATTTAGCATAAAATTGTGTAGTAGGATTTAGATGGTATTAAGGGAGATGAATTAGTATCATGCTATTACTTCGTTAGCAATACAATGCGAAGTAAAATAATGGAATCATAGCACAGATAAGATACATAGCTTAGATGGTACTGTTTTCAGTTCAAACTTAAAAGAAAAAAAAGATCTTCTATCTCCCCTTTAATCCCATCCCATTTACCCCTTTTTCTTTTTTTGTGTGCCCCCCCCCCACCCCCAACCCCGAAAAACTCTTTTTTTCCTTCTCCCTTCTTTCTTCTTTTATACCATTAGATATCTTCTGTGAGAAGTACCTTTTCTGGAGTAGGTAAGTATCGTCACCAAAGAGGTATCAAGATTTGTAAGGAAATGAGTGTAACACAATGTGTACTCTCAAGCAGGGTTTTTGTTACCTGGATAAGCTTGGCAGTTCATACGTTATTCTTTTCTCTACCTTTTTGTGTTTCATTGTTAATATGGAGTCTAGGGGTATGTAACTGTCATCAGATCACGGAAGTTGTACCATGGTTTTTGTAAGAAATAGTGGGTATTTATTGTTTACTGGGTAGCATTACTTTGATTCTAAAACGATGGCTGTTACAATTTTTATTGCTTGTACTGCACATCGTCACATTACAACACGTGTTTTTTCTTTAAATCTGTGTCCCAGTATTCCACGACTGCTGGTAGTCATGTTAGTTCTCTGGATATGGATCTGGTTTTTGAGAAGCCGTTAGCTGGATGAATCTCATCTAGGTAACTTGGCTACCTGAGGGAATGGGTTTTTAGCTACTTTATTCTTTTATTTGATAACTTAAGGTAACTTTTTAACCTTGTATCAACATAAGATCTTAGTTAAGAATTGAAACTTTATGAGGCAAACCTTTTGGATACCTGCCTCAGTTTTTGCAATAAAAATTTGCCGGACAGCAGAAATTTATTGTGGAAAGAAATATAAATTCTTTTAGGTAGCTATAGTCGCTGCGTTGCATGTCAGGAACTATTTCTCTATTTTATGTTTAACTAATTTCCTTGATTACCGATTGCGAAGAGGGTGAGAATCTCCATATGATTGTTGATAGAAAATTAGTAGCTATGCCAGTTTGGTCTGGTGGGATATGGCGGTAGTTTTTATGTTATGGAAACCACAAGTACTTATACATTACAAACCTTTACTTGCACAAAGGGGGAGATGATTTTAACCCATTTTACTGAGACCGAAATTTCACATATCTTTTTGTTCGAAGTCTTTGGATAAAGTAATGGTCCGTTTTGAGATATTCTACTTGGTGTAGAAAGTGGTGGTTTGCATTTTGTTAGAAAGGGATCCTTGATAATGCAAATTATTTCGTTGTTTACTTCCAGTATTAAGTAGTTATTACTAATAAACCATAATTATTAGAAATTACATTCTTATTGGTGGTGTTGGCGCGCCTGTGCGTGGAGGGTGGTAATTGTTTGTTTAATTTTATTGCAGGTGCATCTGATTGAAGGAATCATTGATCAAGTTGAGGGAACTGTTTATGTTTCCTGGGTTCAACCAAGAGTTTTGGGCATTCCTCAAATAAAGTCATTGCGTGACAGACTGGACAATTGGATGGATAAAGTTCACACCACGCTGTTATCAGTTGAGGCAGAAACCCCTGATTTAGTTGCTGCATAATATGAAACTTTGTTATTTTGTCTCCCAATCTCTTTCCGGCCAGAACATCTCTGTCTTCTTCAAAAGGGAAACGGGCAAGTTTAAGCTTGTTTGACGACTGCGTGCCTTCTTGCTTTGTCAATTTTTGTTTTGAGAAACTAGCAGCGTATTTCCATTTTAATGTTCTGCTTGTGCCATACTCGTACTTCCTCCTCACAGACAACTGTGTTATCTCACTGAAAATGTAGCAGAAGTTTTGCTCGTGGCTGTTATGTTTTATCGAGCCATACCGATACTTGTGGACGTGGCATACTGTAACCTGACAATTATGTAGATTGTTGGTCATTTGTAGGGATGGCAATGGGGCGGGTTCGGGGCGGGTATGGCTTTCCCCGCCCCCGCCCTGTTAAGAAAATCCCTGCCCATCGGGTACGGGGCGGGTACGAAAAAATTACCCGTTACTTGTCCTGTTAAAGAAAAAATTGTAAAAAATAAAAAAATAAAAATAAATAAAGAACGGCGCGGTGGCGGTGACTTTGGGATTGGGTGGACTAGTGGAGACTTGAAGTTGAAGGGTTCTAGTTGGACAAAGACAGAGACGAGAGGGGAGTTGATTTAGAGATAGGGTTTGGTTTGTCTTTGAATTAGTTTTTTTATTTTAAGAAAACTTAAATTTTGAATGAATTAATTATTAAGATTAGTTAAAAATTTAATAAAAATGGTACTAGTCGGGATGGTTAAGATTTATTGTTTCCATCTTGGGTATCTGGGATTAAACCCTCATCAACTCATTATTAGGTTTAATTTTTTTTCTAAAAAAAAATAAAAAAATAAATTGAGTATCGGGTCGGAACGGGTTGGGGCGGCCATTATCAGAGCCCGACCCGATAAAACTTTGAGGCGAAATTCTTCACTCAATACCCACCCCAATACTTAACGGGGTGGGTAATACCTGTCCCGTTTGGGACGGGTACCGAGTAATCCCCGTCCCGTTGCATTCTCTAGTCATTTGGTATTAATAAACTAATTTAAATTATTTAGGAAAAAAAAGACCAAAATAATAATAATAACAACAAGAAGAAGTTGGAAAAGAAATTGTTTTTTATTTTTTATTAAAAAGTAAAAGTCACTTTAATGAGATTTTTAATGTTGTTTTTGGAGAAAACCCGTCGATTTGGGCTTTATGTGGGAATTGTTGAAAGGTTGGCCTTAGGTCATTAGAAAAAGGGAGAATGAGAGCTCAATTGATATAAAGGTTGAGAGATTACATGTGAAATTTACTCTGTTTTAAAGTCTTAACGAATTTGAATGGGTTAAATATTATTATAGTCATTCAACTTACCATTTTGTTTCTAAACCATCGATAAACTTCAACTTGTTATTCATTACTCACTGAACGTATAAACGTATTACCCATTCATCACTGAACTTATAAAAATATTTTTCATCTATTACTAAGACATAATTTGTTAGTTAAATTTAATAGGAAAGATGACGTGGCTTAACAGTGAATTGACGTGGCTTAATTGCTCTGTCACGTGGCAAGTAAAATACTAATATAGACATTAAACTATTTAAGTTGTTATTGATCGGTCACTAAACTTACCTTTAAGTTATTAATTCATCATTAAACTTTAATGTGTTACTAGTTGGTCACTAAACTTACCATTTAAGTTGCTAAACCATCATTGAACTTTGACGTGTTACCCGTTAATACCTAGATTTGCATTAATCAATTTATATCTTGTCGTTCGTTTTCCAAATTAATATTAATTTTTTTTACAGTAATACTGTTTTTTTGGCATATTAAACACGTGTCACAAGATGTCTGTACTTTTTGCTCAACTATACTTTTTTCTAAGGTGAAAATTGATTTTAATTCACAAAATTGAATTTCGACCTAAGAATCAAAATTATTTGACGGAAAAAGAAAAAGTTACTAGACTGATGAGATAAATTATTTGACGGATTACCATTAAGGGTGGGCATATTTTTGGGTTGGCCAACTGAACTTGACAACCCTATCGGTTCGTTTGGGTCAGAGCAGGAAAATTTCCAAAAGATAACCTGAAAAATTGGTGTGAGAACTGAGAACCAAAATATAACCCAAAAATCTCGACCCGAAACCCACCGTAGTTACTCTAAAAATTAGATATTTTTTACATGTAAGTGGTTATATTTGTAATAAATTGGACAAATACTTTCAATTGTAACTATTTTGGTCTTGAGAGTAGTTATTGGAAACAAATTACAAAAATACTTATTACACTCTCAGTTGTAATTTGTTATACTAACCATATTCTTCTAAATAAAATGACCCAACATTTGTAATTTCTCAATTAAAAATTAAAATTAGTATTTTTTAATTACAAGGGTCAATGAGTGTGTATCGGCTAATTTCCACCTAAAAAAATTAAGTCTAACGAACTTTAACACAATATGGGAGTAAAGAAAAAGTTACTAGACTTTGTGAGATAAATTATTTGATGAATTACCATTAGGGTGGGTATATTTTTGGGTTGACCGACTGAACTTGACAACCCGAATGGTTCGTTTAGGTTCGAGCAGGAAAAAGATCCAAAAGATAATCCAATAAAACTTGATCAAAAATCGACTCAACTGAGTTAATTTTGGGCTATAATTTTCTGAAACTGACAAGGTCGGGTCGGTTTTGAGCTCACCCGACCGATGCCCAACCCCAGTTACCATATGTTTGGTAGAGGGCACTAAAGAAGACATAAGAACTAGTCCATATGTTATCAAGTGATTTCAAGACTTCAAAAGAAGCCATGACTTCCAGATATAACAACTTCAGCAAAATTGCGTAAATAACGAAATGGATCCTATGGAGACCAATAATAATACTTGGGAAGATTGTCCGATTTTGTTGGAAGGACTGAACTGAACTGAACTGTTGGTTGCAAGTTGGTATCAAAGAGGCAAACACTGCTCAAACTCATGAATGGAGAGAAGCTATTTTGCAACTCTAGGCAACCACTAGTCTTACTAAGCAATAATAATAAAATGTGCTAACTAGACTGGAAATTGCATTTCTTGTGACTAAACGTAGTAAGCTAGCTAAAAGTTTTGATAGGTTGTTGGTTACTTTAGACGTTTCAAATTTTCATTATCATACCACCTTTTGTATGAATTTGAATTATAGTATGATTCCACTTAAATGGTTGAACAGATCCTAACATTTGGATGATAGATTCATTCATTTGGATCCTAACAGTTGAGTCCATATCACCTCTTCTCTGTGAATAATAATTTTCTTCATATCGACTGCCCTATCTCACGATTCTCACACCACCTTCCACCATGACCATCGATTACGAGCGGTATAATGCCACCATGGTCAGCTTCTACCTATACAGGTTGTCTACCCGGGCTGTTATCTTGTTCAACCCCCCTAGCTGAAAATGATACACAAGTCATAACAAAATTCCAATAAAGCTTTCCTTGCTTTAGAATAGAGGTACACAAGAACAGGGCTCATGTCTATCCCATGTGAAGTCCCATGCCTTTGCTTCAAGGGCTCAGTGACATCAAATTTTGACCCATACTCTCATCATCGAGCTTCAGGTCTCTAGGACCCCTATTGGATTTCACTTCACTAATATCTTGTGCAGCACTCACCACCAGAGACGAGGGGAACACTGCACATTTTCACCCAAAACGACAAAATACCGGTCAGTTAAGGATCCACTTCCTCAAGGACCTCTATTGGATTTTCACTAATATCCTGTTCTGCAGCACCGGGCATCATAGATATAAGGGGAACATAACATTATTGCATTTGCACCCAAAAAAGAACAGACCAAAGGGCACCAAGTCAGTCAGGGTATCTACTTCAGCAGCCTACTAGGATAGTCGAATTTCACTAATATCTCATGCAACACAACCTTAGATGAGTATAACACGCATATACACCCAAAAAGGAACAGATGAAAGAGCACTACTAAGTTAAGGTATCTACTTCTGAGACAACCTCCTACTGAGGATTTTACTAATATATCTTATGCAGCACACACCATCACAGACAAGTGTAACATTATGCATTTGCACCCAAAAAAGGAAACATAAGAAAGAGCACCAATCAGTTAAGGTATCTACTTCTAAGACAGCCTACTCGGATTTCACTAATATCTGGTGCAGCAGCACGCACCATCTCAGAGAAGAGCACCTGTTCACTAAAAAGTCCCAGACATAAACCTTTTGACATCAACTTATCTGTAGCCAAGAGTTTTTCCATCAAGCATATGTTCCTCATTTGCATTCCATCCAGTTGCAGTGAACGCCTTGTTTTCATCAAAATGAAGAGAAACATTAGCTGTGAATTTGATAATCCAACTAATTTGAGAGCAAATTCAGTTTACACAAATAGAGAAATCTTTTATAAGATACTTCTGAAAAAATGATGTCCAGAAGCTAGAACAATGTAAATTTGTTAATACTTCTACAATCACTATATATTTATAATACATCACAAGAATCATAGTTCATCCAGATATAAATCTATTCAACAAGCTTTAAGGAAATCTAGAGTACACGAAAACTTAGAACTTATTTAGGTTATTAAGCAACACAATCTTCCTACACAGGATTTACACAAGCAAGCATGCAAAGAACTGCAGCCTAAATAACAAAAGCAGGGTTAGACACATCAACCATGCAGAGAACGTAAACTGGGACATTTCCATATCCCAAGGATAACAACCGACAGGATTACAACAAGATAGCAGCAGATAGCGTAAACTGTCAAGTAACGACAGTGCCTAGGAGCAAACAATGCCGTCGATGACATAAATGAACCCGTCCTTGCACTGCCATTTGCATTATGCTGCTTCGTTGACAGCTGAGCTGTTGGATTACAAGCTTGAGTTGTATATGTTTTCTCATTGAGATTTCTTCCCTCCCGTTCAGCAACCTTGGAAGTTCTGTCCATACCTTTGCCAGCCTGCTGAATTCAACACAGAAGTGGATTTAAGAACAGGAAAAAACACGTCATTATCATTATGAGACGAACAACCACAGTGGCTCTAAGCAAATAGCAATCCGTCTAAGAAGCATGAGCCTACATATCTCTTGTAGCAGTTATCATGCTCATGTGAATTGTCGTGTATCTAGCTTCAATAATACAACGAGAAAAAGAGCATGTTTGGGTGCTCTATATAAGCTCCTAAGAAAGTTTTTGTCTAACCACTTTCCAGAAAGAAGCTAATAAGATCCTCATGACAAGTAGCTATAAGCGAAACATGCTCCCACTACCATTAATGAAACTCACCTCCATTACTGCTGATCCTTGTTCTCCCTTGCTGCAGCTGACATCTACAGACTTATCACTACATGTAGATTGTGGTTCAGATTTCATTAACAGACGAATTCTCCTGGAGGCAATTCCCTGTTCTGTTCCTGAAGTTTGTTGGTTTCGCGGTTGACGTGATCGAATTTTGATCCCAGTTCCACCAACAGGATTTCTACCATCTCTGGTTGGATTTGCATGATACAATAAGTTTTCAGGTTTGCCATATGCATCCATAAAAACATTGGCCGAAGACCTATCTTTTTCAGCAACATAATTTGAAAGAGAACTATCAGATGACAGGACATCAAATAATCTTGAAGATGTTTGGTCCTGCAGGAAGTTCATAGCATTAATATATACGCACCATATTGAGGAGCAACCATGGCTTGACTTTTTGTTGACAGGAGAAAATGCAACAATATCCCCAAGAAATAATTGTATTTTTAACAATTGGGTGCTTAACACCGTGGACTTGCGAGATGCTCTAGGTAAAATATATACAATTATGGTTTTAGATCAACACAGTGCAAATGCAGCTTCTAAAAGATATCAAATGATATTACTTTCTACCTGTTCATGAACCATTTCGGTATCTGCGCGACTGTAAAGCTTATAGTCACTCAGGCCATCATGGTACTCTGGTGCAAAGAATCCACCAGTCATGCCTGAGTTCTTGTGATTAGTTGGCTCTTCAAAAGAGTAATTATCACGTTTCTGAAGGACTTCCAAAAGCTCCGACAGGGATACATCTTTTTCAGATGAACCATCTTGGAAATGCAGCCCATTTTGATCATCGCCAAAGAGATCAGCAAATGGGGAACCTAAGCAAGCTCCCAGATCAGTGTAATTGTGTGATGGCCATGGAGAGACAGCCTTATGATCAATTTGCTCAATGCACGTCAAATTTGAGCTTAGCGGCACATATACCTGAAGTAATATAACAAAAAACGGTAGGCATGCAGTTAGAATTTCTTCAATAATTAAATTGGCCAATAAATCAATGGTAGCTACCAAAGTATAAATACATGAACCTCTTACCTCAGTAGGCTTTCCTTCTTCCGATGGAAATACTCCATCAGGTCTGTAGCCTTTACTGGGTGCAACACTGCTACCGATCTGTTTTCTGATTCGTACGTAAGCCACCCCCTTACATCCCCTGGTTCCTTGCACATTGGCATATCTAGCACAGAAGGTTCTTGAAAAAGATCAGACGGCGTGTCTTCGGGAGAAGATTTATTTGTTGATGGAGATGATCCTGTTGGTTCGACTTCATCATATTTACCACAGTCTGGCTTCTCATCTGGTTTGTGGAACAAGCGACACAGGACATAGTCTCCCTACAGGATGTAACAGAGAGCTAAATACCAGCATATACAAAGGCAAGAAATGAATTATGCAAGAAGATAATAATGAAATCCCAAGTTATTACCTGAATCACTAGATAGCCTCAACCCCACCTCCAATCCCACCCCCCTTCCCCCAGAACAATACACCAAAATAAATAATTGTATAATGAATATGAGTCAATTTACAGAAAGAAAATTAAGGACATGTGATGACTGAGTCAGTTTAATGAAAGAAAATTGGGGGTTGGAGAGGGTGGTAATTGGCCCCAGAGGCGGGTCATGGCAAAAGGTAAAGATACATATGTAATGTTGACTTTGGAGTGTTTTAGTTTTATACAGTGCTTTTGTTCGTCCTGGCCTCTAGAGACTTATGGTAATTTTGGGACTCCAGATCAGAACCAAACAAAAGGTTTCTTTGTTAATCGAGCAGAGTAAAATGTAAAGACCATGTGAGACATGTTGATAATTATAAGGAATGTCATTGGCAAATTAATTCATAGGCTGGAGGCAATGAGGTACCATCGTGTAACTTTAGAACCAGAAGATACTTTTTCCTGCTATGCATCTTGATGTACATCTTACTCTTTCAACAGCCCCCAAAAAAAAAAAAGAAAATAAGAAGCTTCCTTAGCTCCTTCAGCACAAGCATCTATATTGTGGATGTTACATGGTCATTCTCATGCAAATACCAAAATTTGACAAACTGGAATAAAACTAAAATGGACCCCTCATGGACAGAGACCTTTAATAGATGACAACATCGATTAACCGATTTTATTTAACTTATCAACCTATTTTTCCGAAAAATGATTAGGTTCATTACCACAATCTTCACCTTTGAATTTAACAAGTAGAAAAGTACTAGATAGATATGAATGTGAGAGTTAAGATTGAGAAAAAGCTCAGCTTTGCAAGAAAATATGAAAAGGTATTGCTTAAGTTACACTTAGGCTTAGCACCCTTATTCTAGAAAGGGTACAAATGAATAAATTTCAAAATTTACTTGAACCCTAAGGACATGTTCTCTTTGTCATTTTCAGGCTTTCTTTTTCAGTTTTTCAAAACAATAAAAACCTGTTTGCTTTCATATTATTGAAAATGCATTTTCAAAGAGAGAGATTTCGTGAAGAAAACTCAAAACAACATTCTGTCATTTTTTACACTGAAAATTAGGAAAAATAAATCCATTTTTTCTTAAGTTACTCATGACACAAAATTGAATATGAATATGAATCCTGAACTAAAATACATAGAGAACAGGCCCTAAGTAGTAAAAACGATAAATTATCACATAAAAGCAAAGAACGAGTGCATCTCTGTATAAGGAAAGAGAAATGATCTACTCAGCACGATCTAAATGTTAGTTACTTGGGTTAAACTAACAAACAGTGACTTTGTGACTTTGTATACTAATTATTCAGTAAATGCCCAAAAGCTAAGCATATACCGAATTAATGTTCCATGTCACTTTTGATTAACATAAGGTAAGCAATAGTGCTTAGAACTCCCGTTGTCCCATAAAGATAAGGTCATTTCTACTTTCACATGGCTTAAGAAACCGTAAACAATTTAATTGGAAAAAATACGGTTTTTTCTTTGTATTGCAGTTTTCAGTTTTTAATTCTTTTTTTTTTTTTCCTCTTTTGGTACGTTGAGTTATTTAAGAAACAAAGTTATTTGTTTTCCTTCTTTTTAGCGACTCTAGTTTTTTACACTAAAAAAACTCAAAATGAACAAAATATGAGGGTGCTTGATTCTCTTTTACAAAACACATAATAATTTCACCTACCACTGATTTGACAACTGTTCATTTATAACCACAAATTTCAAACTTCCATTAAATCTAAGCTACTCATTTGACCTCATTTATAATTTCTCATTATAATTCAATTGCAATAATGAGAATCAAACAGCCACTATCATTCTAAAGTTTCTTTAGAAAAATTTTCCTTGTTTTTGAAAACGTGCTTTCAAAAATACCAAAATAAACAATATTTCAGTATTTTCAAAAAACGGAAAACTAAAAGTAACCGAAAATAACAAAGAGAACAGTCTTTAAAATTTTCTTGCATTTTTCCCTAAAGATTCCGCTACTTATATAAACCATTTATTTGGATTGGTATAACATATATTAAATAGTAGTATGTTAAAAAGATAAAACTTAAATGCAATCTCAATAAAATAAGTGGGCTAAAATTTGGGACAAATAGAAAATGAAAACAAACCTATTCTTGAGGGACAAAGGAAGTCGATCTTCTGTCTCATGTGAGTGTGCGCACATGCATGGAATTGAATTATTTAACACATAAACAATCTATCTTATTTCCTTACAGCTTGTACTGCAGAGCTTTATGAAAAAGCAAAAATTTATCAAATCAACACCAACCAAATATCCACAAAAATACAAATTTTCACACTTCCCAATAATCTTTCTTTTACATTCCCAATTCCCACCACACGTTCTCCTATAAATCTAAATCTCCTTTACATAAATCACCCAAGAACAAGCTCTTCACCCATCAACAAAATGATGAAAAGATATTCCAACAAATGGAAGGAAATGGGAATAATATAGAATAATGAAAAAATAAAATAAACTCAAAATAAGGAGGGAGAGAGGGGGAGAGGGGGGAGGGGAGAGAGATCCACCTGGCCAGGTCCAGTGCCATCAAGATCTGGTTCAGTGGCACGATACTCATGCATGATCCAACTGGTACGTTCGCCCTTGGGGGCACGACCCCGGTAGAAAACCAGAGTCTTCTTCATGCCAATGATGTGGGCATTAGAACGACCAGAAGGGGGTGACTTGCGTGCCTTAATGGTCCGATCCTTGCCTGTGGCCTTCCAATAACCAGCTTCTGTGGCTCTGTTAGAACGATGTCCATTTGGATACTTTCTATCACGAGGGCAGAAGAAGAACCATTCTGGGTCATCAGACTTTATAACCGACAATGCTGCATACAATATAAAGAATTACATATCAATTCATTTTTCAATTTCTTGCAAGTAACGAAACAGCAAAAAGGAGAAAAATAATATAGTATGTGTAGCTTGAGTTTATAGTACATGTAGCTTGAGTTCAAGATTCTTTAACACAAAATTGGACGTCATGCGGAAAATTGACCCTACTTAGGTGCTCTACTAATCTTATCCATATTTATCAGGGTAGTTGCAGTCATCAGAGTGTAACTTCAGTTCAAGATTCTTGAATGCAAAATTATAACTCATGAAGGAAATAGACTCAGCCGAGGGGCTCTACTGACACATATCCATGTCCTCATTGTCCACTACCGTCAAGTTGAACTTTGTAAAACAATTAATTTAAAATCTAGTTAGCATTCAACTCAATTCCTCTTTCCATATCCATCTAGTTAAAAATCAGATGTGAAGCAAGGGCCACCTAGCTATGCTTTAAAAAAAAAGTAAAAAATAAAGGATAACAGTAATATAATTAGTATAATTGCGGAATATGCCCTGAATCCCTGGTCATTTCGAATTTCCAATTATATTGGTCGTCTTTTGTTTGGAAATGAGTAGGATGCTACCATCCAGTATGCTATTGCAATCTTTTTCCCTTTCTTTCCCTTGGTTTATTCTTCTTAACTCGACAGATTTCCCTGAACTCATAATATTGACCTCCTTCCCACTCTTAACTCCCATTCTACTTTGACAGATCATGAAACTTGGTTTATAACACCTCATTTTCAATTCAGATTGAAGAGGTCCACTCAGCCACCTGGAGACATCCCAAGTTGGAACAATAAAGCCCCCCCTCCCACCCCTTCAAAACACACAGAGACACAAGCAAAAGAAAAATTCCCCAGAAGCATAAACTGATGCCAGGAGCATAGAACAAATTCTAAGTTCAAAGCTCCTTTATCCCAAGAAATGATAATTCTTTGTTGACACCTAGAGTATATATACCATACAACAAAGATCAATTTTTAATTTTATTTTTTTAAATTTCCCTCTACGTGGTTGTTGGAAAAATATCCTAAGAATCGAATAAACGGGGCATATACGCACATGTTCTCCACAAACACACATATATTGGCAATAACATAGAAATAAACATAAGATATATGTATTAATGTATATAAATACAGAAACAAATACCAGGAAGATCCCATGGCTCCCATTTGCAGACATCAACTTCGAGAATAACCTTCACTTCGGAATGATGGCCGTTGATCTTCCGCCTTAGGTAGTGACTTATGAGCTCCTCGTCGGTCGGTCGAAATCTGAAACCCTTCGGCAACGCTTCCATCTCCATCATCTTGGCTATTTCACCAGAAACCATAAAAAATTCAGCATCTTGATCAAATTAGGCTCTAGGGTTTTTCTCAAACTGGGGGTATATGATTGATTAGGAACATTGGTAACGATTTTTAACAAAAGTGAATGCTATCGAGCCGACTGTTGTTTGCCTCTTTCTGCCACTCTTAACCTTTTCTTTTCCTTTATCTTCACGTGCCAATTAAAGTCGCTTTACCATTTTCTATGTTCTGGTGTGGTTAACGTAGCCCACAATGGAATATTTTTCCTCCCCACCCCCCCCCCCCCACAAAAAAAAAAACAATTTTTTCAATAATAGGCAGTTGAAAATACAATTATTTTTCAAATAATATAAGGGACTGAAATTTGATCTTCAAAAATTAAAAAAAAAAAAGAAAAAGAATTGAAATTTGATATCTATGTTTTTAAAGCTAATCTTCAAAAAAAAAAAAAAAAAAGAGAATTGAAATTTGATATCTTTGTTTTTAAAGCTAACCCAAAAGTTGATCAAATTTTTATTTTTGTTTTTTTAAAGTACAACTGTCGGTCAAGTTGAGCAATTGGATTAAAGGTAAAACTCGAGGCTTTTGCCTTTTTGACCTCTTAAAAGAGAGTTTGGTTGGGATTTTTCCAACTTAATTTTAGAGGCGCTTGGCTCAGTTTTTTATTTTGATCATGATTTCTAAGTTGACAGGACAAGTAGGGTCTAATTTGGTAAAATTCATTGAAAATACCATATTATTCTCTTGGTAAAAAACTTTTTACACTTTGTCACTTTTGGTTGAAATGTAAAAATAGGTAATTTACACATAACGTCCCAACCTTTTAATGAGTGAGAGATGGCGTCCCCAACCTTTATTTCTACTTATGTCATATAAGTCCTCAATTTTTACACAAATTCCCCTCTAGGTCCCCATTTACGGAATACATCTAACTCTGCCGTTAACCAACCATGTACAAAAAGTGTAATTTGCACTTGACGTCCTCAACATTTCAACTTGTAATGAAATCTCTCCTCAAGTCCCCATTAACACTTTCTATCCATTTAAATTGTTAAATTTTCATAAATGGACAATTTCATCCTCTTCAAAAGGTTGGGGAGTTTAGGTGAAATTACCTTTAAATTCTTTAAATAAATAAACAAAAAAATAAAATATAAAGGAAAATGATATAGAAATTGAAAAGCAAACCCCATCCCACCCTTGTGAAATGTTGGTTATTTGAAACCCCGCCAACATCGATTGCTGCAAGCTCTCGCTGTCCCTCTGTAAACAATGACATAAACAAATTCACTAACGAAGTAAAATTAATAGTTGTTGACGATTCTTTCATCTTCATCGACCCGGTTTTGGTCAAATAATGGTGGTGCGGGTAGTGAGGGAGTCTCTATATCGGTATCGAACAATAGATTCTCCCATTGAGACTATTTTTCTACTTCAATCTGGAAACATTTTTAGGGGGATTTTGGGCTGATTCTGCAATCTAGTTCATGCCGTTGAAGTCCATCTTAGGCATAAAACCCAACAGCGCCTATATATATCCCGAAGAAGGGTTGGTGTAGATGGGGTATTTGTTTTTTAATTTTTATATTATTTTCCTATATTTTTAATTTCAAAAGATAATAGTGATATAAAGGTAATTTCACCCAAGATTCCCAACCCTTTATAAGAGTAGAATTGTCACGGTTTGAATGGATGGAAAGTGTTAATGGGGACTTGGGGAGAGATTTCCTCAAAGGTTGAGGACCCACATCACAAAAAATAAAGGTCGGGGATGTAATCTATTAAATGTTGAAAGGTTGAGGATGTTAGGTGTAAATTACTCTAAATTTAAAGATATAATGATATAAAGGTAATTTCACCTAAAATTCCCAACCTTTTATGAGGATAAAATTATCCTTTTATGAAAATTTAACGATTTAAATAGATAGAAAGTGTCAATGGAGATTTGAGGAGAGATTTCTTTAAAAATTAAAGAACCACAACACCAAAATTAAAGGTTGTGGACATAATCTATTAAAGGTTAGAAGTTGAGGATCTCAAGTGCAAATTACTCTTTTTGCACATGGTTGGTTAACGGCAGAATTAGACATCTTCCATTAATAGGGACCTGGAGGGGAATTGGTGTAACAGTTGAGGACTATAGAAGTAGAAATAAAAGTTGGGGATGTGATCTCTCACTAGTTGAAAGATTGGGACGTTATGTGTAAATTACTCTATAAAAATAGAATGGTTAATTTCACATTTAGTTCTTGACTTTTGTGTTTAGTATTGAATGGGTCCCCAACATTTTTTTTTTCAAATTGCTAGGTTTTTAATCTTTCATAAATTTGCACAAAAGACCCTTTAAATTAAAAACAAAAGGTTTAAAATATAAAAAAATAATATAAAAATTTTTAAAAAATGGAAAACAACCACCCCTACCCCCATCATCACCCCACTCCTCCTTTTATCAACAAGAAGTCGACTGTCGAAAATGCTCCCGCTTCAGTTGTTGATTCCAGAGACGCTCTTATCGATTGCTTTTTGGACTCAATTCCATTTTCTGGGCTAAACTTTACGTGGAACAATAAATGCCATGACAAGAATTTTGTTTGGGATGAAAGGTCAGCTTTCCCAAGGCCCATGGTAAAGAAGACCTTACTCATGTCTGGTCGCGCGTTAAATGTGCTGAAATAATAAATATCTTACTCCACTAAATTTTAAAAAATTTGTAAAAGTGGAGAGTAAGAGTCGAACCCACAAAGAATGCTGGATATATCTAAGTATTTTGTGTCAACTAGTAATAAGGGGTTTTCGAAAGATTGTACTAAAATTAATAAGAATCAAAGAAGAAAGCAAATAATAAATATTCACAAAGACAAGTAAAAAGTTATAAATGTTAATTCTAGTTCTCGGTTTGGTTGTATACTTCACATAAAATATAGTAATCACTAATCAATGGCAACGTCGTTCCTACTTTCTTGCAAAACTATTAACTCTAAATAACAATAAGTTCTGCTACCCGAATTTTCCCTTAAGTGTATCTAATTAAAACAAGTTATTCAATTAGACCTAACCGTTTGGACAACCTAGAACAAGCTTTCTAGATTTAGAATAACAATTGAATGAAAAATTAGGAAAATAAGTTAATCTAAGCAATAAATTCACAATCTTGATCTATTTAACTTATGTTGTGCTATCCCTAATGACTAACAATCATTGGTTGCTACTTGAGATTTAGGAGAAACAACAATTACAGATTGAAACCCCAACTCTAGCAATAAAAAACTAATTGTTCAACGTAAAAGCCTAAACTAGATCAAACAATTAATATTGATAAATATAGAAAATAGAATAATACAAGCAATAAGCAACAATGTTATTGGAATTGATTAATTAATAGCAAGAAGTAGCAATAACATCCCCCTGAACTGGAAGAAGGGAAAAGTTAGCCTTGCGGGCTCACTCGAAAAAATCTTCCTCCAAACTTGTCTTTGTTGTAAAAGTAAATTATTGTATGAAGTTATGAGTTCTCTAAGACATGACCCATTTATATAAGGTCTAAAATGTGACGCCGCCGCTAATTTACAATATTTTTGACAATATCTTATACTAATTTACAAATACTAGAGCAGAAGCTTTAATACAAAGGGCGGGAACGGGACGTGCAAAACAAACAGTGTATTTGTCTTACAGAGTTTAACACTCTATAAAGCTTGTTACTTAAACTAACAAGTTGTTAAACTTTTAAAAAATCATTAAAACTAGATTTTTCAATAAAATGTAAAGAACACAACAAATATATTAATAGATATAGTTCAAAGCAAAGCCAGATCATTAGAAAGCTTTTACCTTGAAAAGTAAGCTTCAAATCATTACAAAGATTATATATATTATAATGTATATATATATTATAGAGAGGTGGACATACTTATAAATACAAAAGGTATTAAATTAATAATTACTTTCGTAGTATCTTCAAAGACAGGTTTTCACTACATGCAAAACTCTACTCCCGTTCGCGAGCATGCTCTAACTCATGGCTTGCCTTACTTTTCAAATATCATATCTTCCATTATCTACAAAAATTGTAGAAGGGATGTTAATACTTTTGCTGCGTATAAAGCTCTTCTATTTGTTTATTCTAAACTTTGTTTATATGTGTTTTTACGTTACTAAGTCTATAGAAAATTTTTTTCACAAGCTCGGAAAAGCCCGAAAACAACCGAATTCATTACCCGAGCCCGAACCGGGACGGAAACCGTTTGGGCTTGCTATTTTTAGGACCGAGACAGAGACCGAACCGAAGATGTTTGGTCCAGTCTTGGTTCTTCAAAAACCCGGGACCGAAACCCCGTTTGCACAGCCCTACGTTTAACAAACGATTTTGTCTTCTTTGGGGGCCACGCTCTTAGTGGGTGACCCCCTCAAGGTTTTGTAAATTCCTCTGAAGGAATCGCGTCCGCCATAGATCGATCCTTCAACCTTGGCCTCAAGGGTCTTATGGTTTTTTGATACGATCCCCGGTACCATTTGAGCTGGATGTCTAATAGAGCCCATGTTATTTATCAATTTTTTTTTCTCTTTCTACTTCAAAGAGTGATGCTATTTATTTAGACTGAAGACCGTGACATTACTATATTGGGGGATGAGTTGAGATTCATAAATATAGGTGAGTATTTATTTATTAACAGTCAATAAGAAAATAACAATTAGACTAGATATTAGTCTCAGATCTAAATAAATAGCATTATTCTTTGTCTATTGAGGAAACTAGCCAAAAGTTTTTCTTCCTCTGTGATTTCTGAGAATCATTAAAACACAACTATTTTGTTGATCAATCAGGTTCATTGCTGATAGAAATTAAATCAAGGGAAGAAAATAGTTCAACAGAAATAAAAATTAAAGAAAATCCAACAACCCCTACCACCCCAAGCAAAAAAAAAAAAAAAACAGAGCTATCAATACCTCAAGTCTAAAGATCACTAACGAGTAAAGCATCTCCAACAAAATAACATGTACGACAATAGAGAGAGAGACACACATAATTTCAGTTTTCTCTCGCTTCTACAGTATAATATTGTATTGGAGATTTAATAATAGAATATAGTATTATTTCCATCAGAATTGACTCGTCTCCACTTGACTTCAATTATCTTTAAGGACGAAAAAAAAAGAACACAGACAAAATTGTTTGGAAGGATTTCTGATGAACTAAAATAAAATAGGTTAATTGTGTACCATATATCATGCACTTGTAAATTAGATCACTGAACTTTTTTTTACTTGGAATAAACGCTACAACAGAAAAGACAAAAATAAGGGGAATGCTTTCAAAAAACGACGCGCAAAGAAAATGCAGTGGCATTTTTGAAAATTTCGGCAAAACAATACACGTGGGTTTCTACTAGAAACCGACGTGTATATACACTCGCTAAACAATACGTGTCGGTTCCTTGAGGCACTGTCGAATTCAAAAGTTAAAAGAAGTACGCTAAGTATTCCAATTAAATTCAAAATTTGAAAACAGTTCGCTTATAACTCATCAGAATGTAAATCCCCAAATTCAATTTTTTTCCTTCTACCCCCAAAATCTAACCGAGGCGATTCAATCCAATGGCTGTGCAACCATTTCCGGCGTATTGAAGCCCACCATTTCCATCGTCTTTCCTGTCGACCATTTTTAGCGTCTAGGAATTCGCGATTTCTGCTGCGCCGCTTTGAAGTCGATCCGCTGGCAATATCGGGCCCCCTCCATTTTCGACCCATTGAATTTGTTCGTCATCTTCTACATTTAAGTTTGAGGCGATTTCTAAGTACATAGTAAGAAAATGTTGCAAACATTTACTTGATTGAAGGAACGTTTTGCTTAAATTTTGGGAATTAAGATTCTAAGGTTTGTGTATAATTTTTTAGCATGAAATTTGTTGATTTTGGTTGATGTATGTAATTTCTTGGTCATTGTTTATTAAATATATTTATACATTATAATGGATACACAAGATTTTGTTAAAATTCATGAATTTGTGGGATTTTTATAGGTGCACACTACATGTTCGATAAAATACCTCAAAGATTTTTTTAAAAGTTAGTGTATTGCCTGGAGACATTAAGTTTATTATGCAAATTAATATAGAGTTAGCAAGACAAATAAGTTAGGAAAACCAAAAAATGATTTATTGTGCATATATTGTTTTCTTTCACATGCTATTGCTAGTGATTCTACGCAAAAAAAAAAAGGAGACAATAGGCGTCGGTTGCAGAGGAAGAACCGGCGCCTATTGTTCACAATAGAGGTCAGTTCCTCCTCTGCAACAGAGGCCTATTGTGCATTTTAGGTTTCACCCAAAAACCAACGCGTATTACCTTTACTATGTGCATAACTGCCAATAGCATAGCCTTCAAAATCGACGCGTATTCATTAATACAATTGAGACCTAAAGTGCTATTTTGTAGTAGTGAAAGTCACCCCATTAACATGACAATGTTATTTTATCATTGAATAAAGTTCAAGAAAATAAGAAATGTAATACCCCAAACAGCACATCTATTGAATAGGAGAAATCAAAGAATAATTTGATGGTTCATGAAAATTTTAACATTTAACATCTTGACATAATAATTTTAAATAATGTATAGATTGTCATGCAACATGTCAATGTAATATAACATGTTAGTGATCTCTTATGTATGTCATCAATTTTTACTAAATAATCTAACACCTTATTTATTGAGTGACATAATTGCAATTAAATCAATGTTTATGAGCAAATTGAAGGTAATCAAAGTTGAGTAATCAAGTTGCTGTTAACTTAAAGCTTGGTGATCTAATTACAAGTAGATGAAAAATTGAGTGATCTAACTGCTACAATTAAAGTCTGGTGATCAAATTGCAGTTAGAGCGAAAGTTTTAACCCAACTAAATTTTAAACAACTAAAAATAAAATTAAGTAATTGATAATGACAAAATGAATATGGAAAATAATTAGAATTGACAAATTAATCCTCAATTCACCTAGATCAAAATATTGTTGGGTTAATCACACCTAACGTTCCCAACCTTTCAAGTTTATTGAGATTACGTCTCTAACCTTTAATTTTACTTGTGAGGGTCCCTAACCTTTTAAAAAGGTTACATCTGAGGTCCCTCTGACGATTTCCATCTATTTCCACATTTAAAGTTGGGGGTATTATCATAAAATACCAAAAATTGAATATTTTAATTTTTTTTTAAAAAACGAGGGGGTGTTGGCTGCCGGAAGGGGGAGTCTTCCCCCTTTTTGGCCGGAAATGACAGCCAAGATGGTTGCCATTTCCAGCCAAAAAAAATGAGGAGACTCTCCCATTTTTTGGCCGGAAATGGTCTGGTAGCCAGAAAAAGGGGAGTCTCCCACTTTTTTTGGCCTAAAATAGCAGCCATCTTGGCTGCCATTTGTGGTAGTCAAAAGGGGGAGTCTCTCCCCTTTTTTGGCCAGAAATGACTGTCATTTCCTACCAAAAAGAGGGGAGAAGACCCCACCTTTTTGGCCGGAAATGGAAGCCATCTTGGCTACCATAAGAGGGGAGGGGGAGAGTCTCATCCCCTGTACTGTCAGAAATGGCAGCCAAAGGTGCTGCCATTTCCGGCAGCCTTGGGGGGGTGGAGGGGGGCGTCTCCTCTCTCTTTTTTTTTTAAATTTTTTAAATATTAAAATAATTATTTTTTGTGTATTTTATCAAAATACCCCCAAAATTAACAGATGAATTAACGATTTCCGTCCTGGGAACCTTAGGTGTAACGATTTTGAAATGTTGAGGACCCCCGAAAGGAAAACTAAAGGTTAGGGACGTATTCTCAATAAAGTTGAAAGGTTGGGGACAGTAGCTGCAAATTACTCAATATTGTTTTGTCGATTTAATCTCATTAACATGTATATTAGCTTTATATATGTACTACTACTTTACAACTAATTATACAACTTATATAGGTGGCATTGTGGTATTTAGTCGTAAAATCTTGCACATTGATATTTAGTTAAGAATTTATAGATTGTTGTCATTTATACAGTTTGTATAACTAGCTCTACACGGTGTGAGATCTAGTGAAACTATCAATTGATAATTTTTCTTTTCGCCATTCTGGATCTTAAGTATCTGCACATTTGGTCCCTCATCTTTGAGCAAAGTTCATTTTGGTACTCAAATTTTTTCCCCTTTCAAATATGAAATTCAATGGTTGTATCTCCAGTCCTTCAACTTTTAAGCTCACGTAGTTTAATCCCAAAAATTCTTTAGGCTCTGTGTTCTTAATTTTTTTTCCAATTCACACCACCCAATCATCTTCAAACTTGAATTTGCCTAAAATGTTAAATGCTACACAATTAACTAAAATAAACTACATTAACTTATCACAGAATTTTAGAGAAACAGTTGCATTTACTTTGTTTTCAAATTGTTACAGTATGAATTTTACACAAAATATGATACAAATTTACTTGGCTGGAGGGGTTCTCCCACTGGACAACTTCTTTGATTCCCTTCTCAATCTCTTTGGTCTCTTTTGCTATACTCCTCACGCAAAAGGCAAAGGCACTCAAACTCAAGATCATTGTATTCTCGATCTCTTCCGCGTCTTTCCCTTCTTCGATATGGCTAAGAAGTTCATCCGGATGTTGAAGAAAGGAATTTACATAATTTTCCCCACTATCAGCTTCATTAGATCCTGAAAATTGGACCATATATGGATCAATTGGTGTTCTTTTACCGAGCTCGAGATCAAGGGTGCCTTTTCTCCTTTCGAACTCCTTGTCGAGCACCGATAGTGATTTGATCAAACTGATCTCCACAAAGCATTTTATGGCAGAGCCTGCTGTTTCTTTGAAGAGCTTGAGATCACCGTTTAGCTTAGAAACAGTCTCTTTCCGAACCTTGCTATCGATTCTTCCCAATTCTTGTTCGAGTAATTTAAACGCTTGAGCCCCGAAAAGCAAGAAATCTACCATCTTTGACAGTGATTCTAGGAGCTTACTATAGCAAGCACTATGAAAAGGGAGGAACCAAAAATTAGGCTCCAACCCGGCTTCCTCAATGGTTTTTCCGAGTTCATTTACATGGCTTTTCAGCTTCTTTCGCCCTTGTTCCAAGTTGGATATAGTCGATGTCTCAAGACTTATCGTTCCAACGCATTCGTGCAATGTCCCAAGAGTTGTAGAAAGCTGAATTTTAGCCATAGTAGCAGCTCTTGTAGGTTGAAACAGACTTCCGATCTACCATGATCGAACAAGATAGACCGATGAACGTTTCAACTATTCTGGCTATGGCAAATTGAGTCGGAGGACCGAAATGATCCCTGCCCAAAATCAGAACTGCCCCTATAACTGCTGAAACTCCCCCAGCCTGTCCATACATTTTGCTCTTGAGATCGGAAGTTGCTGAAAATGAACCATGGAAGAAGAGCCAGGAACCTCAGTTTCACATATTTTCCAAAAATAAAGCAGCAAATTACACCATATACCGTTCCAAGAACCGTCCCCTGAGCTTTGACGTTTGCCAGTCTAAACGTTGCTTCTCTTGCCGGCGCAAGGCTTATGGCCACTGGTAGGCCGGCCCAGAAGCCGTTTTCCTTGCTGTACATCGAACCGAGTAGAATAGCAAAGCCTAATGCAATTGAGGATTTGAAAGCTGGGATTAATCTTTTTTTGCTTATTCTGATTGGTATATTACTCCACATCTTCCCAAAGTACCATTTGCTCTGTTTCTCTGAGACATCATTGGATCCTTCTCTGGCCGAAGCATTTGGTGGGACAGCTCCGGCTGATTTGTCTTGGAGGAGTTTTAAACAGAAGATGAAGAACAGAAAGGGCAAATCTTTATCTGTTAGTGGGATAACGGGACGAAGCTTTTGAAGAAGTTTCGATTCGTTTTCAGTTTGTGTTTGAGGAATAATTGTCATTTCAAGAGGCATGTTCTTGATTTGGTTCGAAATGTGTTCTTCTATACTACTTGTCAGATCATTTTTCAGCTCAGGATTTGCTAATCTAACAGGAATTTGAGAGCAGTTTATTAGAGAATATCTCATTCCTCTCAAGATTGTCTCGTAATCTTGTAGCCGTTCTCCGGGATTCGTGCAAAACGATCTGAAGAACGCCAACGGAAACCTCTCCCACTGCATGCTTCCCTGCTCGTATACACGTAAAGATATACATATTAAAGGACAATAAAAACTAAAGTGTTATAATTACTGTCGAGTCTTGTCTAGCAACAGATATCAGACATGTCACGGGGACTTACTTGCTTCGATTTTATATTTTGGAGAAGCTTCCTTCCTGATATAGACAAAGATTTTTCTTGAGAGATTAATGTTTGTGTCATTGTGTTCTCATCAGCCATAAATGCCTTCACAAATAGCTTTAATCTTTCTGAGGCATTCTCGGTAAAGAGCTTGCAATTTTCTTTGACCTAAAACACAAAAACACATGCAAAATATTAGTCTTCAATTCAACTAAGTACTAGATGTAAGCATCTTGTGTCTTGCACTTGCTAAGTTAAGAAAACTCGTGGCGTATATCGAGTCGTCTCAACTAGACGTATGCATAGAACACGGACATGCAAACGCAAGTCTTTCAGAATTCAGTATCCGATTACACATCTTCATAGTACATTTTAGAAACTGACGGATTTTACTTTTAACGTCAATATTTCTTGTTTTACTAAGATTATCACGCGTATGTGTGTTTTCTTTACCTCGCGACATGCCAAACTCGAATAGGGGAACAAAAGGGCCAAAACACAAGCCACAACTCCAAGGGCTGTGCTTGCAGCCACACGGATAGGATGCATTATTGGTTCTGTGTGCATGCCATTGATATAGCCTATAACATAGACAATGACTATCTGGCCAAGGGCTATCCTCTTAGCTATCAAGTGGGTGTTCCCCGGCAGCACGACCACGAACGTGTTCATCGCGACGAGGGCGGCGGTGATGCTCGCGGTGAGTCGTGACGGTCCTATCAACCAAAGGCTAAGGATGGCCGGGAAAACGCCTTGAAACGTGGCATAGAGAGCGAGCCAACAGCTACGTAATGTGTCACCTAATGTGGCGTCGGTCACTATAAGGATAACCGTCACGTACGAGAAAGCAGGGAAGGCAGATTTGGCGTGTCACGGCCACGGGGCCGAATAGGGTGACGCAACCGACTATAGCGCAGGCTAATGCAGTCTTGAGGGCTGCTGCCGTGCATGATTGCCACACGGCTCGAATGCGACATTCCGCTTCGTTTCTCGAGGCCATTATTGGATCGAATTTCTTGTTGGAGCTTAAGCGGGATAAGCAATGGTGGGGGTGAATTGAATGGGAGGTGGAAGTGGGGGTTTATGTAAAGGGAGACAAATGCACCATTTCGGCATTTGTGTTCGTTCATGAGAAGAAAGGGTCAATTCTGGACGTG
This sequence comes from Nyctanthes arbor-tristis, assembly GCA_963692815.1. Classification (NCBI taxonomy): domain Eukaryota; kingdom Viridiplantae; phylum Streptophyta; class Magnoliopsida; order Lamiales; family Oleaceae; genus Nyctanthes; species Nyctanthes arbor-tristis. The sequence goes on along the minus strand of CAVNYN010241147.1, from coordinate 24,499 downwards.
GCGAAAATTCTTTAGTGTATATAATAATGTTTAAAGTTTGTTAACGCAAATGTTTCCTTTTTGGCATTTTGGATTTCATAGTTTTTCTTTGCCTGGAGATTTGTTTTGAAAATGGCAAAAGGCTTGTTTGCATATGTGCGCTTATTGCTTATGCAAGCATTTCATAAAGCTTTCTCATGGACTCTTTAGTGGAGCAATATAATATAAATGTATGTAATATCTATACATGCATATATATATATATATATATATGAATAATGCAACACTTACACAATTTTTTACACAATCATATTTGATAATACCCTGTTTTTAATTTCCACAGATTATATCACAATCCAATGGTAGTCGTGAATTGTGTAAAATTTTATGTAATAAAATTATGTAAAAGAAGCTTTAATCATGCATGCAGAATTGATGACTTACTCACAATAGATAGTTATTATTATGTTCACCTCAAATAATATAACTGTGGGTAGATGGACAACTCGTATATAATTAGAGACACAGGTAATAATGACTTTGTTGAGAAGGTTATACTATTTGTTCAGTGCAACTGTCCAACGGAAAAGGTCACGCTGTTGAAAAAAATTAGTATACCACTTTTTTTCAACTGTAAGGCTATGATGAAGGGAGATTATTTGTCAAGTAAGGAGATGATTTGGGATATCATATAGACGAAGAGACAGTTCTTTTTGTATTTGTAAAAGAAAAAACCTCGTTTCTCATTTACATTATGTGATTGTTCACATACAGATTTAGTTAATAAGATAACTCGCCTCGAAATTCAAAAATCTTCCAGCTCTAGTAATTAGTTACCTCACATCACTTAAGAAGGTACGAATGTCATATCTCCATACTTGTTGAGGGATGGGAGGGTTTGGGTGGTGTCCACCATCATCTACCCACTTTGTATCAGCTGACATAGAAAATTAAGGATGTGTAGAGAAGTTTCAGGGGAATTGGTAGCAGTTCTTTTCTGACCTTACATGGTGGGATCCAATGCGTAAAGTTATAAAATCATTTTGTCTCATTAGTCTAAGCTTGCACTTAGGCTTTTGTAGTACATATATACATTATAATAATATAATATTTCGGACTTTCGCGTTAGTTCAAATAGTTTTTGAGATTTAGAAATAGTTTTCGATTGTTCAGTTAATATTTGAAAGTACCTTGTCCATTGATGAGAAGTATTTCTTTCTCGAGATCGCTGATCCAACATCATTTTTCCTAAAGTTTTTTAATGAAAAGTAATTGTAGAAGCATAAGCTATAGTGGCCTATCTTAAAATAAAAAAGATTTGTTTTGTTGAGTTGATATATACCAAATATGAAGGACGGAATGAATTCTGAGCTTGGTTTTAGATAGATTATTATTTACATGAAGTAGGTAGAAATGGAAGATGGGAGTGATTCTAATAGCTACTAGAATATTATTCTTAAGTTGAATGTTTATAGATATAGATATAAGTGGATGGATAGTGTTCACTAAGGATTGAAAACAAAGGAAAAGAATGATAAAGTTGTTTAACAAGGGAAAACATTGTTCAGTAAGGATAAAAAGTAACAATAATAATGATTCTTAACGAGGGGAAAAGACATATAGAATATTGACTCTTCATCTTTAAATAACTTGGTAACCCTTTTTTTCCTTAAAGAGAATTGGAACTTTCATGTCAACATAATAATAATAATAATAATAATAATAATAATAATAATAATAGTAATAATACAAAAATATATATATTTTTCATGGATAATTAGGTGTAGAATCATCTAGTCTTAACCTATATGTTAACATCTTAACTTCTTGTCAAAATAAAAAAAATGATTATGTTGTAAAAATGTTGGAATTTCACTTGTTCAAATTATATTTCTTAACTAAAATTTTTCTCCTACACCCATAGGTACGTGACAGTCCATGGGTAGCTGTTTTTAAAAAGAATGGGACTCATTTCCCCCATCCATCTGTTGCCACATGCCCCATGAGTGTAGGAGAAAATTCTTGATTTGTTAATATATTAGGCACCACTCTAAACTTTAATAGTATTGTTTTATAAAGCTGAACATCTATCTTGACAGTCAGGAATACACACACTAGAGACGGGAAAAAAGGAGAAAAAATCAAACTGGCCCTTGGAGATTGGGGGTTGGGCAACATGCCCTGGTTCGATTCACCGTGTCACCCTTTGCTTGTGTATCCTCCTAAGCTTGTACTAAGCTAGCTCAGTGGCGGACCCAGCAAAAAAAGTAGGGGTGCCGGATCGAAGAAATAGGTGTCCACACTGTATGAAGCAATTACCCACTTAATTGGGTATGTGGGACGAGTATGGGGTGTATATACAATAATAATTAGTGGAATTGGAGAACATTTGAGTTTATTCTGGTATCTAAAGAGTCGATTCAGACACTGACACGAAGCTATTGAAATATAAGCCACAAATTTGATCTTAGAAACTGGTTACTGGTGTAAAAATGTAGGGAGATTTTTCTCCATGATGTCATGGTCCATTTTATTCTAAAACACAAATAGAAATGGGACACAAAAAGAAGTGTATAATTGTATCAGCATTTCATCACTAAAGAAAGGTGATCTAATTAAGAAGTTAGGACATAGCACTTCAATGTGCACCCAATTGTCCAATCAAATTCGGTCATGATAGTGGATTATAAGTACCTCGTTTGTACGTAAACATTCAAAAACGATCACCTATTTACAGACAAGTGATTTTGTATCTAGTACTATTAACACTTAATAATAGATTGATATTTGGCGAAAAAAATTGTGGAATTCAATTCTTTCCTGCAATGTGCCTATGCATTACGCTGACACAATGCTGGCTTTCTGTTTCTCGGGGTTTGAGGCGAGATTCAGAAAATAGGCCAGTTTAATGAAGTTTGTTGCAATACTAGTCGTTACCATAAAAAACTTAACCATTTCACAATTACAATTTGTTATATAATAGTTATATCTATGCACTTGTAGAATTTATTAAGTATGGTACGAGTACTTACCGAGTGACCAAAATAGGCCCCTCTTTTTTTGCTCTGGACCGAGGCGGTTGTCTCACTTACCTCACAGTAAAACCAGCCCTGGCATTTGCTTACCATGGACACGTGATTTTTTGTATTTATTGCCTACCATGCCTACGTTGTGATCTCCATTTGTTTCTTTGTCATTGCTATTATTTTTCACTTACCAATATGGTATATGGTCTTGAGGCAACTGATTATACACAGAATTCGTTTTAGCAAATCCATTTTACTTTAAAGGCCATTTTTTTTTTGGTGAGGGAACCAAAGTAAAATTTTGTTAAGCTAATATATCTACATGGTTCCTCACAAAAAAAAAAAATTATATAATTCTGAGATAAACATGTACTCATATCCACCATGCTTATTCCAACTTATTCAATTTCAATTTAAAAATAGACATAGATTGTTAACATGCAATGCGTTGAGAAGTATAAGACGCAAGAAAGCGTTGAAATCGTGCATTGAGTCTATGCATGTTTAAGTATGACAATGTATGATAAAAGTACGATCAATGCATGATAAAAGTTTGAACTTAATCGGCGTTTAAACACACTTTTAGAATATATCTGATGGAAGTAAATTAAGGGTTGTGATTTTTTACCATATTAAATCAAGCATGTTATCCTCCAAAAACAATAAAATAAACATTTTTTTTTTTCTTGAAACATTGAGATTTATTTATTTATTTTTTTACTATAATACAGCCAATGATGTAACAGAATCTGTTCAGACTCCCAAAGGTCACCTCAATGAAATAAATTATATTTGTTTTTGACTATGTTTTGTCCATTATAAAGGAAGACACCTAGGAAGTCACTTGAATTTAATCTTTAATTCATAAGTCACAAATATTTTTCATTTTTTTTTTGGCCTTTTTCAACTTTTATTACTCCTTAAAATGTACTGTTTTCTATATTTTCTCCCACGATAAAGATAGGCCACTGGTGGATTCTGATTCAGAGTATCATTTTTTAGAAACGTGGCAACTAATAAATCACGAGTTAGAGATTTTTACGATGAAAAATGCCTGTTACCATCTTCATTGTTTCACTAACTCTATATTATATCAAGAACAATAATAAAAACACAAATGTTCGTTACGTCATTTATTAAAAAGAGATTATATAAGATTATTATTTTAATTAGATCATAACATACATAAAAACCCGGTACGAAGAACTAGTTTAATATAAAAAGAAAGAATTTAATCAAGATTTTTTTATATACAGTATATTACCGCATCATTCCAAAAGTGAAATTCTCAATAAAATTCCTTGATTTTTCTCTCTTGCAAGTTGCAACTCCTTTTTCTTGAGTTGATGTTTCCACACCACTTTTTAAAAGAGACATGACTACAGAATATTTAGGGTTTGTTCTCTTTGTATTTTCATAATGTTTTTAATGTTTATTTTTTAAAGTACTAAAAAACTTATTTATTTTCATATTTTCAGAAATAAATTTTTTTAAAGAAGATAAAATTTTGTAAAGAAAACTCAAAATACCAGAACGCCCTTTTTTTTAAATAGCGTTTTGAGTGTGAAAATTAAAACACTGATTAAAATGTGAAAAAAGGATGAATTTTTAAGTAAGTTACATCCAAATCCCCAAATGTTTCTCGATAATCTTGAAACTGACACTTAGAAAACAAATTTACAGAATGACTCAAAATTTAAAACTAATTAAAACAGAAGGAAAGAGGCTTGAAAAACTTCATTGTTTTCATTTTTTCAGTTTTTCCAGCTTAAAATCCTCACTTCATTTTTGAGAGTGGTTGTAATGCGAATGGTATTAAAAAAAAAAAAAATTACTATTTGTTTATCTACGTGGTTGTTAATTGTATAGTGGTAAGAGTTTAAAATAAAATGTATTTCGTCATCTTTGCACTAAACTTTCTTTGTAGTGTTATTGGACGATACAAATTCCAAAATGACACTTCCCTCTTTATCTTATTGAAAAAATACCTTTAAATTTTAGCAAAATTTAAGTTGAAGTGAATGAACGCTTCAGGTTCGTAAATTAAGTTGCATATCTCCACCTCGTTAACATCTCTAAGAGCATCTCTAATGCCATGAGGATGTGGACTTGGTACATTGAGAGGAGAGTGAAACAAAACAATTTAGTCAGTCTCAAAGTTTTATTTATTTTCTTTTAATTTTCATTTTCTTTAAATCATTTTTCTCTCTTTTACACAAATTTTTCTCACTTTTCCTTCCTCATGTCCCATGTAAGGTTTCAATATACATCCACATCTTCTACTACTATTTTATCATTATTTTTTAATTTCAGTCTATCTATCTCCTCTTTTTCACTTTTTCTCTACACAAATTTTCAATTAAAATAATCAGCTTCTCTCTATCTCTTTCCTCCAAATCATCACAATACCGCATCTTTCGCATTAGAGATGCTCTAAGTCTTTTGAAGGCAAAAGCTAGGAGAATTGGATCACCCAGGTACTGTTCTTTTTCTTTTTACTACGTAACAGCTCGATCGGTTTGGGCGGAGCAAAGACCCACTTTGGTTGGAGAGAAATCCTTCAGTTGCGGCTGTTCTATTGGTGTTTGAATAGGAGGAGATAATTTAAAGTAGAACTAAGACTCAAAAAAAAAAAAAAAAAATCATAAAATTGTAAAATCAAATCAAGCCAAATCAGGAATTTAATACTTTGGATTCAAAACTGTGCTAAACTGTTTTATGTTTCATATGTTTAATATATTTAAAACGATTTCAAAACCAGAACATTGCCGTATACAAACCCACCCTAAAACCACTTAATATATAATAATGCGCGGCAAGGCACTTAAGTTACAATCAGTGGCTACGTAGTTAGGAGAAAAATGAGCGCAGATTAACTGAGCAAATTAATGTAGTTTTACAGAAGTGTTATAAATGAGAAAGAAAAGAGAAATTTTATTCCAAAGACGTGATAATGTAATATTACAAAGGTACTATAAAAAGGAAAGAAAAGCGAAAGGGTAAATTTAATAAATAGTCATTGAACTTTCAAATTATAACTACTAACTTATTATACTTTGAAACACAAGTTAGTAGTCACTGAACTTTTAACATGGCTCACCATACATCACTTCATTAACTCCTTTTACAATTATGGCTTACGGTGTTAGAAACGTAGCTAACGGTGTAAAGTATAGACTAACTTTACTCACTAAATTTAAGAGTGGATTAATAAGAACTCAATGAATTTTGAAAGTGTAATCACCTACTCACTGAACTTTGAAATGTAATCCAACACTCACCGAACTTTCAATATATAACAATTTATTCACTAAACTCTAAAACGTAATCCAACACTTACCAAACTTTCAAAGTATAACTACTTACTGAACATTGAATATAACACGAACGAAACAATTTTGACTGGAGAAGTTTATTAATTTTTTGTTGCTATTATGTAAGAAATTTATGGATTATTTTATGTTAATGATGTCAAGTTGTCAACGGGTTGGGGTTTGGGACAAATCAGGGGTCCGTCCCGACTAGACCGTCAAAATTTGGGGAGATCGGAAGAGCGTCGTGTAGGAATCGGGTCAAGACATTTAAATATTTTAACATATTTTTGTTTTTTTTTAACATGTTACATTCCCGACCCGATTCACACCGTGACCCGGACCCGACATGTCCCCAAATTTTGAATGGTCGAGTTGGGGCGGACCCTGACATGTCCCAAACCCAACCCATTGACATCATTAGCATAAAAACAATCCGTAAATTTCTTACATAACAGTAACCCAAAACCAAAAATTAATAAACTTTTCCAGCCAAGTGTTTCTTTCTTGTTACGTTCAATGTTCAGCAATACTTTGAAAGTTTAGTGAGTGTTGGATTACGTTTTAAAGTTTAATGAATAAATGGTTATAGATTGAAAGTTTGGTGAGCGTTAAGTACATTTCAAAGTTCAGTGAGTAGGTGATTATGCTTTCCAAGTTCAGTGAGTATTTATTAACCCACTCTTAAATTTAATGAGTAAAATTAGACTCTACTTTAGCTACGTGTATAACACCGTTAGGCATTATCCATGTGTGCAGACGGAGTTAATAAAGTGATAGAGGGTGAACCATGTTGAAAATTCAGTGAGTATTGAGTTACGTTTCAAAGTATAGTGAGATAATATAAACAATTTGAAAGTTCAGTGACTATTTATTAAATTTACCCAAAAGAGAAATAAAGAAAAGTTAGAGAGAAAACCACGAGTTATATATTTCATTCACAATACATGATATCTATTTATATACGTACAAGTGTGTAGCCCAAAAAAGACTTAAAGCACAAGTCAAGTAACTTGTAGTAGTGAGTAAGAAAATTAATATACGGCTTCTAGGATTTTAGGGATTGGATAGTCATTCACAATATAATTAATTTATTTATATAACTCCCCCTCAAATAACTATTAGATTTTCACCCGTGTGTTGTACGAGCAATACGAAAACAAATTTTATGTAATGATTAATATGTAAGATTGAATAACGCATGATTATAGACACTTGTCGACCGTAATATTTTGTTACCTTATCGTAGACTAATACTCGTTATATTAAACTACTTTCCTTATATGTATATGTGTATATGTATATATATTATATACAACAATTATCTTATCAAAAACCTCGTTTGGAAAAAAACCCAATGGGAAAAATCTACCAAACTAAGGAGAAAAGAATACAATTAGTTTTGATCAACTTTAGAGTGTCTAAGTTCTGCCTTATTAAAACCTTACCAGAAAAACAAATGGGACAAAGGCTAATCAAAAGAAAAAAACTACAACTGATCCCCATGACTTCAGCCAGTTATAGCTTTTGTGTTTAGCCATCCATATCTCTCAAATATCTTTAATACTTTGAAATATATTATGCTTCAGGCATTATCAACTCTTTAGGAGTTTTATAGTGAGGGCCAGTATTATATATGTCACAAACATTTATTACGCAAAGAATATGCTTAGTTGAAACCTTACAAGGATAAAATCCTATCAGGAAAAATCCAAGTGAAGGAAAAAGAGTATATTATTCTTTGGATACGTCATTGAGTATATTATTCTTTGGATACGTCATTGATGTTGCCTTGTTAAAAATCTTACCAGGAAAACTCATTGAAACAAAACCTTAGTCAAGGAAAAAAATGAGTACAACGCGTATCTCCCTCATATTAACTCGCAATGTATACAAGAATTTTAAGTTCTTTATATGCTTCATTCAAACATGCCAAATCTGATTATATATTTTCATATATTGATAGTCGAACGAAACTTCAGGTTTCAATAACATCTATAACATATTTAATACTCTTTTAGTATAACTATTGATCATTATATTATTGACATTGTAACAATCTCCTGGATTGTCTTTCTATCTTGGACAATATTCAATGTCAAATAATTTTGATGAAATTTGATTCATCATCTTCGCTGTTTATTGAGCTCATAAGCAGGTATAATGGACTATATTTTTTATCGATTCTATCTGATTTCAGTATAGACATAACTTATCGAGATCTCTTTATTCTAGTAATTTCAAGTACCTAGGCCTTTTCAAACACTTTTTAATTAGTTATGTCCATATACTTTTCTAGAGTATATGCTCCAAAAGGACCATCACAAGTATCTATTCTATATTTCTTTTCATAGATGTTTATTTTAGTATCGACCAAGTCATGTTTCAAGCATGCCATTAATATTTCAAATCCTCTTATAGGATTTTATATCAATCCAAATTGGAACATTTAACTTGGTATATCTATTGATAACTATGCCGTCAGTAATTTGAAATGTATACTGTCTTACAAACTCAAGTTTGCATTATAATGTAAGGATTACAATTATGCATTTCATATACTTGTTATCAACTATCAATTCCTTCCCCATAATGTTGAGAATACTGCTCAATTTAATAAACAGTCAAAAAAATATGATACAATATATCATCCTCCATAGATGAAACATACAAATAGAGATTCAAATCCATAGTGTATTCTCAGCATTACAATAATATTCATCTTAACTTTTGTAGTGAAACGACTATACATATCGCACTTATTAATTTTAGATGGAGGCTTCTGACTGTAAGCTAAATATAGGGGGTTCTATATACTCTATTGGCATGTTGTATAAGAATATTGCTTAAAGTGAATGACAAATATCACTTAAAAACAAATGATTTGTTCTCAATTAATGGTATAGCAAATAACTTGATGCATATAATATTATTTTGTTAACTATAGGCAATTAATATCTCAACAAATATATGAATACTTAATGACCTTTGGGATAAAATTCACTAGCAAGATACATGTTTTTATTTTAATATCTGGATCTTTGGCTCATAATCAATCAACTAAGCAACTATTCTCGTAAACTTCTAGTTACGAGTTTGACATGTGACCTCTAATGGATCCAAATTCATAAAATATCTAGAAGGTCTACGTGGAGGATGAGGAGGCCCACACAGTTAGCCTTGAATATTTTCTAGATACATTTGAAACCCAATTCCAAATAACTCGTGATGATTAATAATCAATTTTCTTGAGAACTTGCAGCACACGAGAATTATTTTAAATGGAAGAATATTCTATTCTTCACATGATTCTCGATAATTCTTATCATCAATAAACTAAGATGGTCTAACCGGTCATGCTAAATAATAGAATTTTCATAATATTGAACTTCTGGTCCAATATAATAAGTAATTTCTATCTTGGAACAACACAACCAAAACTTCTTAAGCATGAGACATTAGATGCTCAACCAAAGACATGCCGCAAGGGAGAATACTGATGAAAGATTATTGGCTTTATACAAACGATCACTACGACATGTAATACGACATGACTCTAAAAGAAGTTGAGAGTTTTGCTTTCATAGAAAATGGTTAGTTGAAGACGTGTAATAAACAGTTCTGCTAAATTATTTTGAGTATAGACATGAACAATTAAATGTTCAACCTCAATTCTGATTGTCATACAATAATCGTTGAATGCTTGAGATGAAAATCACCAGCATTATCAAGACGAATTTTCTTAATTGAGTATCCATGAATTAGGCTTTCAAGTTTTATTCTATAAGCAAGTAGTCTAGCAAATGCTGTATTTCTAATAGAAAACAAGCAAACATGAGACCATCTAATATAAGCATAAATCAATACTACAATGTAATAAAATGGTCCACATATTAGGTATATCGGCCCATATACACCTCCATGAATCTTTTCTAAGAAAATTAGAGATTCAATATTAACCTACATACTGAAGGTTTAATGACTAACTTATCTTGCTACAAGCAACGCATAGGAAATCATTTGCTAAGAATCCTCTGGTTCATTTGATTGTTCCCATATGAATTATTTGATGCATCGTAGTTGCTCATGTATGCCCAAATCTATCATGCCAATGTATAAAGCTCTTTTGGTTAACGAATTTTAGGTTCATGACATGGTTTGTGTCAATTTCTTTCAGGAATGGTAGTGCCGAGAATTTTTCCTTTATCTACTTTCAGTTAGATACAAAGGAATTTATGCAAAAGATATTATTAGCTTTTTGCATCGTCTCAATGTAGCATCCATTGGATATCCCTAAAAATAAGCAAATTTCTCTTGAATTTACTAAAAATAAAGTGCATCATCAATATACAATTTAATATTAAAATAATATAAGCACTTCTGAAGTTTTTGATGATGTTTGGTGCACCTTATATGTGGCATTAACATTACTTTTAGCTAATGTTAATTAATTCAGAAAGTACTTTTGGCCTTGAAGAACGGTATGCATAGTTACACTGACAATCAGGTTACTAAAATTTCCTTTTGGGTTAGCAAAGAAGTCAGAGACATAAAAATGAGTCACTACTTGCCCTTTTTTCGTTGATCACCTACTAGTAGAGACCTACAAGATATTTTGCCGTATGATAGATGTGGGCTCAATGCCTTTCATGCCACATCTAAAAAATATTCCTTATACTTCTATTTAGATGAGTTATTATAATTAGATGCTTTATACATTCGCTTCAGGCAAATTGGATGCCACGTCTGCACCCACGTTCACAATGAGATGTTACATTTGCTTTAGGTAATGCAGTGAAACTAGTGGGGTGTAACTCATGATTTTTTATATTATTTTATTCAGTCACTCGCAACTAGGATATGAGTTTTGAGTACTTTTTGAAACTTTGCTCTTGATATTGCTATTGTAAGAGCATATTCAAGGCATAAAAGGTGGAAAATATCTTTTCCAGCATATCTTTATTAGTTATTTTTCTCCACAATGTTTTAATTTAGAACTTATTTGAGCAGCTCGGAATTGTACTCACTCACAATTTATAAATCCTGCAATCACATATGCATCCACTGATAATGGCCTTTAGAGAGGGACTATGATCGTCTATTTAGGTCAACCCTTGCTTTCAAATTTAATTTCCATAGATCATGTGGAACTTTGACGGTAAGATACTCAACTTTCAAGTTATCATGAAGATGATAAAGAAGGAAAATAAGTGCTTTTGTACAATCCTCAGATATATGCTTTCTTCTTTTATTGTCTCCCCAGACTCTTTGAGATCAAATAAACATCATCATTAAGGCCCATGATAGATAGTTCTTGCTGATATGTCAAATTCAACGGACTTAAGCTTGGTGATATGACCATTTGTGTAACTTTACAATATATAAAGTTATAAATTCAATGTCAATAGGATATGAATATTTATACTCTCTTTCAGGGAGTATTGTTTAACATATTACCAATATCTATAGCCATCAAAATTAATTTGGGCTATTGCTACTTTATTAGCAATAGATTAATATTCTTCTGGAATATTGAATCAGCAGATAAATTAGATCTAGTAGGAATTACTCTTCGGGAGCATGTAATATTTTTCAAAATATTACAATTAATTGTGCTACATTGGGAGATCGGAAGAAGTTATTTGATCTAACTAAAGTAATTAATTAAAAGTAAATAATACAATAATAAATCAATAATGTATATAACGAACAGTAAAAAGTGATAATTACTCCATAAGAAGCAATATGAAATATTCTTCAACAATATTTGTTTATTGTGTTTTTCTTTAAGAAAATACAGATCTAAATATCATATATCGCGCTCTTTAAAAGAATACGATATTAAATTAGAATATGATGAGATCATGTTGTGTTCTTCAGAAATCACAACGTATTAATCTTAATAATCTTCACGACTATTAAGAATTGTAGAATCGTATTTCTTTAAGAATTATGACAAATCTTATATGGCTTTTCTGAAGCCAATCATATTTTTCTGGAATGTGAGATGTAATTGGTGATACTTTAGGAACTACAAGAATAATATTTAAATTATAATAATCTTAAGGATTATTGGTGAAACTTTAAAGATCGTGTTTCTTCTGGAAACAATGATAAATATAAATTGATTAAGTGATTTATAAACATTAAATAACACAATATATATACCACTCATGCACGGATGGAAAATACTAAACAATAGTAAGTTAAAAGTATCTTGAATAACAAACCAATTAAATTGGATTATGATTTCTAACAACCTGCAGACGGCCCCAAAAAATTTTTCTTCAAAATCATGACAACCATGGAAATTGAGAAACTAAAACTATGTAGGATGTAAATTGGAAAACAGTTTTGAGAAAGAGAATTGTACTGATAACGTGTTATAAATAAGAAAGAAAAAAGAAGAGAAATAAAGAAAAGCTAGAGAAAAAATCATGAATTGTATATTTCATTCACAACAAATGATGTCTATTTATACCCGTACAAGTGTATTACTTAAGAAAGATTTGGAACACAAGTCAAGTAACTTAGAGTAGTGACTAAGAAAATTAATGTACAACTTTTAAGGTTTCAGAGGTGGCATAGTCTTTCACATTATTTATTTACAACAAAAATTATTATTAAATCATTTTCCTTTTCTAATCACATTACAAGCACAAGATCAATGTTGTCTTCACTTTATTTATTTATTTATTTATCTTTGCTTCGCTTTTACTGGGGAAAATATATATACACTATACACTTTGATATCCACTTCTCATTTTTTCCATATTTTTCTCAAGTTTTTCGTTTAATAATCACCTCATATTCTTATTATTCTTCATGGGAGTACATTAATTTTTTTTTTCACTTCAAGTCTAGCAAAATATTTAGTTCTACTTTATAGAGATGTTAATTTTATATTTACTAATTTATAGCACGTGTGTTGCTTGATACTTATATAAGATACTTAAATAAATACTCTTTTGTATTTGAATTTTATATTTATTGATCTTCATTCAATTTATTCTTTACCATCAAAATATATTTTCTAACTACAAATTTTATACAACTTCTATATATATATATATATATATAATGGATACCGCACAAAGAAAAAAATTTCCTCCAGTAGCATTACAAATTTATCTTGACAATTCTAAAGTAGATGATGCATTATGATAACCAATAACCAACAAATTAATCATGCTTTTACTAGAGTGGGGGTAAATTGTTGACTAATATGAAATAACTAAATTAAATTAAATTAAATAAATAACAGTTACTTCATTTTTTATTTTTTCTTTTTTTTTTAATTTGAGGAAATACAAATTTATAATTTATTGATCAATATGAATTACTCAATTAAATAAATAATAATATGGGTTTTCTTTCTATTACACTTTTACTATGTTTGTTTTCTTAATTATTTTCTTAATTCTATGTATTGTTAAATTTGAACTAATTAAGAATACCAACTGGTGACTATTGCCTTTTCGTTTTGTAACTTATGTATTTATTTTTAAGTAATTAATAATGAAAATAACACAATTAATAATAATGAGGGTAAATTAGTCTTTCCAAAATAAGTACGAGCCTTGCATGTATTATGTAAATGAAAAATGTTGAGTGCAAAATTCTACATTTTGTTAGGCTCATATTTTTTTTCTAATTTTAAATCGAGGGAAATAACTCAAGTGGTAAGAGTATCCCTTTATTAGTCTAGGTTACGGTTTATACCCCTCCATGAAATTCCCTCATTTGTATTAATTAACATATATATATATATATATTGTTCTCTAATTTTAACATTGTCTCTTAATTTTATATAATCTTCAAAGTTTTAAAATAAGCGCTATTCCTTCCATTAAGCGCTCAATTTATAATTTTCAAACTAAACTGTTAGCAATTGTGACATTTTAATAAGGTAGTTTCCCTATAGTCTTAAAACACATGCAATTCTTGCAATTGTCAAATCTACATATGAGCTCTTTTTTTCTTTCATTTTGTCTCTTGTTAGTGTCAAAATATTAGGGATGACAACGAGGCGAGTCGGGGTCGGGTTTTCCCAACCCCGTTCCCTCCGCATTTTAGTTTTCCCCGCCCTAATCCCCGCTTGAATGGGATCGGGCGGGGACGGGGCGGGTCTAGTCGGGGATGGGAAAAATCACCGATCCTACCCCAATTTATTTATTTTTTTTTTGGGAACAAATAAACAGCCCTAAATGAACACTATGCAGGAACATAATTCAAGCTAAGCACATTCAAATTTCAAATTAAGAAGAATCAGTGAAAGTTAGATCAAAATTCTCAGTGAAAGTAAAAGAATGGAAAAAATTTATACATTCAAAACAGTTTAAAATATGTACAACCTAAAGCATAAAAGCAATTCTGCGAAATGAATCTATTATTATCTAAATCAAAGGTAGTCTTCTATCATTTTTCTCGCTTAAACATAAACCAATTAGATTTATTTACTGATGTCATATTTACTATTTATTTTCTTTTTTTTTCCAAAATATGTTTTGTTATTTTATTATCGGGTTATTATTTCTATTATATCTATTATCTATTATTATCTAAATCAAAAGTAGTCTTCTACCCTTTTTCCCGCTTAAACATAGACTAATTAGATTTACTTGTTAATGTCATATTTACTATTTGTCTTTTTTTTTAAATGGGTTTTGCTATTTTATTATCGGTCATTATTTCTATTATATTATATATTATCTAAATCAAATGTAGTTTTCTACTATTTTTCCCGACTAAACATAGACCAATTAGATTTCTCGACTAACGTTATATTTAATATGTGTTTTCTTTCTTTCTTTTTTCTTTTTTTTTTTCTAAAACCGGTTTTACTATTTTATTACCAAGTCATTATTTTTGTTATTATTATCTAAATCAAATGTAAACTTCTACCTTTTTTCTGCCTAAACATGGATCAATTAGATTTCTTTACTAATGTAATATTTAATATTTGTTTTCTATCTTTTTTTTATTGTTTTCTAAAACCGTTTTACTATTTTATTATTGGGTCATTATTTTCAGGCAGCTGACCTGAATTTCTTATTCCTTTAGGAGGTCAGATGTACATTTGCAAATCGAAGCCCCTATTATTTCTAATCATAGTTCACCATTTCTAATCTTTTGGTATCCGATGTGTTCCCTTTCTTCTAAATTTCTTTTGTGTTTGCCAGTATCTATGGATCTGGTTAAAGCTTTGTGATTAGTTGGATTATTGGGGGTTTAAGAAATCTAACATTTTTTTGATTGATTGATTTACTCATATTCTTTAAATCAAGAAGTATTACGAGAAGTACGTGGCTCAGTAAGGTTTTCGTAATGCGGTTGAACACATCTCATATTAAGGCAGTGAGAAAATTGTATTCATTTAAGTTGCATATATTTAATAATAATATTTCAATTATTATTTTGTTAATAATAATTCAATTATTATTTGTCTATGTTTGTTGTGTTTTATCATTTTATGAAATCTTTCTTTAGTTTAGTATTTTTTATTTCTTAATGACATATTGAATTAATTTATTTACTACAAATAAATTATGACTATGATTTTTCCTTAATTTATGCAAAATCTATTTTCTACATATAAGTAATAAACTCTTATTTTCATCAAATCTCCTAAATCTTTAATTTTCAGTTTCTATTCCTTCTGTCATTATTTAAAAAAAAATTCTATAACTTTCTATATCAATTTAATTACTTACTTGCTCTTATTTTTATAATAATACTTCCGTCTATTTAATTTCTATATCGATTGTGTTTTTTGTTGAATTCTATGTGGGTATTGAAATTGTAGATTTTCCCTCTCCATATTATATATTTACATATTAAATTTTGTTCAATCGCAGTAGAAGTCAGCCAACATTATATACTGATTAATCTAATACTAGCTCACAAGAAATTTCAAATTGTCAGCTTATTAGAATGTTCGATCAGCTAATCACTCAAGGAAATATTTATACGATCAATCACTTTCATGTTAAGGATAATAATGGAAATTGTTCGATTATGGCAAATCCTTTCAAGCTCTTCTGAAAGAATAATGATATGATCATGCATTGTATACATATTGAATATATTATGTTCTTATCAATAACTATAATGATGATACAATTGTTTTAATTTTTTAGTGTTTATGTTTTTAAATTTTTAATAGAGATTTAATTATTTTGCATATAATCAAAATACTTTTGAACAGTTAAATTTGAATTGTTTGTTCTACCCGTGCAACGCACGGGTGTTATACTAGTAATTAATAACACTAATATTGTCAAGAACAGAATGGGACCCAAATCAATTGCAGTACTAAGAGCAGTGTCAAATGCACCCAAATAAACTTGTTTCCCATAGTCTTTGCAAGAAATATATCCCAATAAGAATAAAAAAGCCAATCACAAGTTTAATAATTGAAGAGAACTGAAAATTAACGTATATGGGATTCCCATCTTCCAGTTCTTCTATAGAAGGTAACTCTTCTGTACTGGAAGCTCTTAGATTTTGGCCCTTCGCTTGCACTCGCTATATGTTATGCTGCCGGTGTTGTACCAATATTTCCTGCTTGCTTTATTGAAGAAGATGACCCCGATCCTGATCAAACTACAGACTCAACGAAACATTACTGCAGTTCTCCAAGTTCAACTCACCGAGTTGACTTATCAGGAACAGGTGACGCAGAAAATGCAGAAACTGGAACCTGAAGAAGCAGTGGCCAGCGGGACTTCAACTCCGGCAAGCGGCGGCCGGCGTGGACTGCGACTCTGCAAGAGCGATTAGAGATCTAGGGTTTGTTTTGTGCGGCTGTGCGTTAAGGTGTGAACATAGAATGAAAGAATAATGAGAATGAATCCACTGGCCTCTATTTTAAATTTTTTCCTTTTTATTATTCAGAGAGTTGTTATTAGAATTATAGTTAGATGTGTAGATGAATGACATGTTGGGTGTAGTGGTTAAAGCTTGAGGGTGATGGTAGAGGTTTAAGGTTCGATTCTTGGCCATGCTATCCACAAGCTAAAATTTTTTTAATTATATTAAATAGCTAAAATTCAGGTTGGGTCGGGGTGAGGGACCTGAAACCCGTCCCCAATCCGCTAGCAATTTCGGGCACAGATTTGTGCCCCGTCCCCACCCCGTTTCCAAACGAGGCGGGGAATCAGGGTGGGTCCCCATCGAGTTCGGGTTTTCGGGGTGTTTTTTTGGCACTCCTACAAAATACGCATATTTGATATATCATTTATAATGCATTACACGTTAATTTGATAGTAATCCAATTATTTTATTGAGGCAAATTGATTTTCATACTACAAGTTCTTTTGTATGAATACATGTTTTAGAAATGTAATTAATAAAAGTATGTATTCGTAAATGTATTGAGAATTATTATAAATGAAAAAAATGTGCTTATTAATGTATTTTTTTATGTGTTGCGAGCATTGGAAGTTCATAAGCACAAATGTATCAAGACTAGTCTGGATGTTTAATAATTACAGTTACTGTGGGCAAGTATCAAAAAAATAATGATAACTAAAATTCTAGAAGTCCAATAAAGATGATTCAAGTGGAATTAGAAATATAACTTAAATATCTGCAAAAGCATCTCATATAACCAATTCAAATTCGGTTGAAAAGGTTTCAAAAATTATCATGAATTTGCAAGTTGTGTTCTTCTCAAGATATAATGTTGACTAGTGTGCAGCTATTATTATTTTGATCATAACGAGCGTTCTAGATAATGGAATGGTGTAATTCAAGTTGGAACATGAAGCCAAGAGATTTACTATACTCTTCATCTTTGTCACCTTTCCAAATTCATAATGCAACCTGACAAAAAATGGCCAATAAGAGACAACTAGAACAGTTTGACTGTCAAACTTGCTGCCTGTGAAGCTGCCAGTGTTTCATACATATGTTGACTGTAGTCCTGTGTGTTGTGATCCACTAGAAAGACAAGTTGAAGAGCTACAAATCATATTTTTTTCATCCGCTTCTGAATCTAGATGAAAAAGTCTCAAAAAGCGCCTAAAATCTATAAATTGATACATATATATGATAGCTGCTGTACAAGTGAGCAGGGCTTAGTTTTTGGACATAGCTCTTCCGATCTCTACAAATTTCCAATTGGCCTGAAATTTTTTCCGAACATAGCAAACTCATTTTGTAACAACTTTATTTTGGTAATAAAACTTAATTCAATAAATGTCATCATCAAAATACTGTTACAATTTGTATCAGATTTGCAAGAGCCAGCCAAGCATATGGATTAATTTTGATCAAGTTGGAACAAGCAAGTTGTTGGATTTTCTCTATATAAGGAGCACTCTTGTGGTCAATGAAAATCAAGTTTTTGAAGAGCAAAACCTGAGAGAAAAGAATGAGGAAATAAGGAACAAAGTAGAGGTATTTTCATAGAAGAATTCACAGATTTATACTTGAATCTATGCCTGGTTCTATCTATTTTTGTTGCTTTAACTTAGGACTAAGAATGAAATGAAAATAATTAAAGATCATAAGTTTCAAAAAGTTTTGATTAATGAAAAGAGAATTACTAAAATTTTTGAATCCACCACATTTGACAATATATCAAGTAAGTATCTATTAATTCCCAATTTCAAGTAACAAGTTTGAAATCAAGCCATTGTTACCAATAGATTTAACAATTAAGAACGGTTTTAAGAAATTCTAAAGTAGGTTCTTATTTACTTGTTTTACTAAACTATCCAAGCATTCTCCAAATCATTTCAAAGAAAACGATGAATCAAAGATAATTACTTAACAACCAAATCCAAGTATGGAATGATCAACCGAATTACTAACTATCAATAATACTTGATATTAAAGATGAAGGATCGAACGGATTGATTAATGAAATAAGTAAGAACCATAAATGTTTCATACAAATGAAATTAATTTGATACCCAAACAATTATATTGTCAAAAGGGTTTCATCTTCAACCTTAGTACAAAAATTCTTAGAACATAATCAAAGTAAAGGAACAAAAAATAGATAGAACCCAACATAGATTCAAGTATAAATCTATGAATTCTTCTATGAAAATGCCTCTACTTTATTCCTTGTTTGCTCATTCTTTTCTCTTAGGTTTTGCTATCCAAAAACTTGATTTTCAATGACCACAAGAGTACTCCTTATATAAAGAAAATCCAACAACTTGCTTGTTGCAATTTGATCAAAGTTAATCCACATGCTTGGCTGGCTCCTACAAATTTAATGTAAATTATAGTTGTATTTTCATGAATATATGCATTGAAATTGGGTCTTATCACCAAAATAAAAGTTGTTTCAAAATGAGTTTTCTATGTGCTGGAAAAACATTCAGGGTAATTGGAAATTTGTAGGCTAAGATATGTCTAAAACATTAAGCACTGCCTACTTGTCCAGTAGCTATCATGTAAATGAATCAACTTACAGATTGTAAGCGATTTTTGAGACTTTTTTCATCCAGATTCAGAAGCGGGCGATAAAATATGATTTATAGCTCTTCAAATTGTCTTCCTTATGGATCAAAACTCAAAGAATTTGAATAACTACAGCTCGACATACGCATGAAACACTGACAACTATACAGCGGCAAGTTTGACTATCAAATTGTTTTGGTTGTCTTTTCTTGGCCCTTTTTGGTCAAGTTTCATTCTGAATTTAGAAAAGTGATAAAGATAAGGATTATAGATAAATATATTGGCTTCATGCTTTAACTTGAATTACACCATTCCGTTGTCTAAAACACTCGTTATGATCAAAATACTAATGACTGCAAGCTAGTCAACATTCTATCTTGATAAGAACATAAGTTGCAACTTCATGGAGATGATTTTTTAAGATATTTAAGTTATCTTTTCAATCCTACTTGAATCATCTTGATTAGACTTCTAAAACTCTAGTTATCATTATTTCTTTGACACTTACCGATGATAACCGTAATTGTTAAACACCCGGCCTACTCTCGATACACATGCACTCACGAACTTCCGATACTTGCAACACATAAAAAAAACATGAATAAGTGTGTCTTTTGCTTCATTTATAATAATTCTCAATACGTTTATGAATACATACTTTTATTATTGCATTTCTAGAATATGTATTCATACAAAATAAACTTATGGCACGAAAATCAATTTACCTCAATAACATGGTTGGATTCAAATGAACGTGTAGTGCCTTATAAATGATATATCAAATATGCATACTTCGACACTAATCAATCACTCTCTTTTTCTCACCCTGATCAACTTTTATAGATTTATCAATTTTTATCTTCGGTTTGTTTCCCATCCTTCTGTTATGGTCTTTGCAATACATATGTCAATACCAACTGTTGTCAACTTTTTATATTAATTCTTGAAAGTTAGCTCATATTGCTTTGAATTGAAATCTTCAATTTGACATATATGTATTATATACTTTTTGACGACTATGATAATATAAAACTACAATAGTTTCTCCCTTATGCGTAATAAATGGAAAATGAAGAGTTTTTTTTCTTTTAATTAATGAATGAAGGACAAATAATAAAGAATTTAATAAAATATGTAAAGTTAAAATCAAAAGATTTTCCAACATCCACACTTTTTATATATTGATGATAAGAAATTTAAGAAAGTACTAACAATGAAATTTTTTAAATCAAAACATTATACGATATAAGATGTCACAGTTAATAAAAGATCAAAAATAAATAATATGACAGAAATAAGTTAATGATGCAATGTAAAAATTTGAAAAAAAAAAAGGAAATTGAATGCAATTTTATTCTATGATGTAGTTAGTAAAATGCATGGTATCAATATAGCCACCTTTTTTACTATTAAAGACCAAAGGGGTCCAATGCCACAATGGAATTTGTGATTTTTTTTTTTCCCTTTTGGGTGGGGTGGGGTTTGGGATTTCATAAACACCACACAAAAAGGATATATATTTGCAAGATGTTTCAATTACCATGAGTTATAATACAAACATAAAAAATGAGGGTACTTTTTTATTAGTGATTGATTCTTACCCAACGTTTGCCATTAGATCAACGAGTATCGATCGTTTTTCACATACTTTTAAGCAATCGGCTTCATTGATGTTTTTCAAGAGCTTCCAAGCCAATTATGAGAAGACCTATCTATGAACCAGACTACACTATACTAGACCAAATATAGTATTTCTTATAAAAGAGAAAACATACACAAACTTTAGTGTATTTCCCACCACCATCTCTACCGGCCTGAAAGTGGACTTATTTATACTCCAAAACTCTATAGACCCTAGTACTGATGCCCATATCTGCAATTTTTCAACATTTCTAATATTGGGAGAAACGTGAATGAGAAAAAAGAGAAGAAATGCTAGTCAATACAACACTATCAAATAGTGAAGTTACCCATCTATATATCTATATATATTCCTAAATCAATAGTAGTCTCTAAGAGTTTTCCCTCCTAAACAATTCGTTGATGTTACGCGTGCATCACGTGTTACATCAACATTTATTTATTTATTTGGCCTTTTTTTTCCTTAATAGTGTTCCTTTTTGTTGACAAAGTGGTAAGTGTTCTCTAAATCTAAAGTTTAAATTATTCACATGTTTTCTCCATCTCGGCTTATACTTATTTATCAGACAGTTTGTTAATTATGTACTGTAATAGAATGAAGGGAAATGTGATTGTGTCTTTAGTTTAGAGCTTTTCGCAATTTGTTAGGTTTAATCTTTTTGCAGTTGTTAATTGTATAACTTCTATAGAGTTCAATGTAATGATGTCTTTAGGTTAAACTTCTTTACATTTTTAAAGTTATTTTTTAGAAATAGTTATTTGATTTCTTTGGGCAATTTCTTAGTTGTAATGTTTTCTTGATTGCCGTCGGTCTATTAAGTTGAGGTTTTTTGTGGGTTATTTAAATAGTTTCTTAATTGAATATATTCTTACATTGAGATGAATATATTATGAATATATTTATTTAAGTACTCCTTGGGTTGAAGGTTTTTTTTTTTTTTTTAACAGTATGTCAGTTATTTTTTAGTGGAATTTTTTAATATCTTTTCTGGCTTTCCGTTTTATGGATTTTTGGGTTGGATTGAGTTCTACTTTCTTAATTATATACATCTTAGTTACAGGTTCCTTGCTTTAATGTCACATTTTTGTCTTTGGGGTCAACATTTTTACAGGTTTTTAGTTATATTTATAGTAGAATTATTGGATTTTTTTTTCTTTAGAGTTTTTAAGTTATTTTTTAGGTTTAATTATTGGATATCTTTTTTATTGTTTCTGATCTATATGTTTTCACTGTTTCTAATTTTTATGTTTTATTGGAATGATTTCGGTCTATTAATTTGAAGTTTTTTTATAGGTTATTTAAATAGTTTCTTGATTGAATATGATCTTAGATTGAGATCAATCTACTTATTTATATCTTTGGGTTGAAGTTTTTTTTATAGTAATTTAAGTTATTTTTTAGTGGAATTCTTGGAATTCTTTTTCTGACGTTAGTAGTTTCTTAGTTCTATGAATAGTTGGTTTGGATTTTGTTCTACTTTCTTATGCTTTCTCAGTCTTCCGTTTTGCCAGCTCTTCCTAGGATTTTCAATTTAAGAATGTGTCGCACATTGTTGCATTAAAAAAGTTGATACATTTCTTTGTTAGGGTGATCGCATCTAGGCCAGTGCTCATGGAGGCAATATCAGTAGGTTTGATATAGAAATAAGTTCGAGGAATGTTTATAGTATTAATACCTTATACCGTTAGTGTTAAGGATAACAAAGGTATTTATCGTGTCACTAGACATCCATTCAGAAATACACTATGTGAGAAGACGGTTATTTTTTCCTGAGATCAAGTCTGCCATAATGAATGATAAAGCAACTTTGTTTGGTATAGTTGCATTTTGTTTTAAACCAAATTTATATCTCATATCTGTTGTTTCGTTATTAAATTTTTATATTCAATATAGATGTTATCAGTCGTGTTGTAAAAGAAGCTACTTCTAAACCGAAGTTTAGAGACACTCAGTCTCGTATATCTACTCGTGTATCAGACAGGTGCGAATACTAGTTTCCTCCATAAAAGTAGGTTCCCAACCAACACCCCACGCCACAACCTCCCCTTCCCAAAAAAATCGCCAAAAAAATTGAAAGTGTTATAAACTAGAAGAAAAGAATAGAAAAATAGAGAGAAATTTGGAGAGAAAACTCATGAATTGTATATCATTATGAGAACCAGAGCAACCTATTTATAGGTGCAAGTCTAGGGTTTCAGGTGTACAAGAGTCATTCACTAAATACAATAATTATTTACAACATTCCTCCTTCAATGACTATTCTATACAATAATTGTCTCATAAAAAAACCATGTTTGGGAAAAACCCAGTGGGAAAAATCTACCAAACTAAGGAAAAAGAATATAATTAATTCTAATCAACTTTGGGGTGTCCAATTGCCAACTCATTAAAACATTGCCAGAAAAGGCTCAGTAGGACAAAAACTGATCGAAGGAAAAAGAGTGCAGCTGCTCTCTCTGATTTCAGCCAACAATGGCTCTTGTGTTTAGCCATCCATATCTCTCAAATATCGTCAATACCTTGAATTATATTCTGTTTCAGACAGTGTCAACTCTTCAAGAGTTTTACATTGAGGGTCATTATCATATATATCACAGACATTTAATGCACAAAGAATATGCCTTGTTAAAACTTTACAAGGAAAAAACCCGTGGGAAAAAATCTAAGTGAAGGAAAAAGAATACATTATTCCTTGGATTCGTAATTGGTGTTGCCTCATTAAAAGCCTTGCTAGGAAAACCCATTAGGATAAAACCTTAGTCAAGGAAAAAAGAGTACAACATGTATCTCTCTCATATTAACTGGCAATGTATACAAAAACTTTAAGTTCTTTATATGCTTCATACTAGTGTACCAAGTCTAATAATATATTTTCATATATTGCCAGTCGAATGAAACTTCAGGTTTCAATAACATCCGCCACTTACTTAATGATCTTTTAGCATAACTGTCGATCATCATAGTATTGATATTGTAACAATCAGCATCATTGCCTCTTTATCTTGGCCAATATTCAATGTCAACAATTTTAATGAAATTGATTCATCATCTTCGTTATTTATTGAGCTCATCAGCATACGTAGTCAACTATTATTTCTTGTAGATTCCATCTGGTCTCAGTA
>CAVNYN010241141.1:0-10557 GCA_963692815.1 Nyctanthes arbor-tristis | reverse complement strand
CGATCTCCCGAGCCTTCACATATTGATGCATGTAAAGCTCAATTTGGTTCAAAAATAGTTCTTTTCACTTGTATCACTCCAATTTGAGCTTTTCACCTATATGAACCATATTAACACAAATTAGGTAGAAATCTGCTCGATTTCATATAGAATTGCATAAGTTAAGAGAAGTATTTTTGCATATAAAATACACTTATTAGGACATCACAACCAATTTCAAGGGTGAAATTCCTTGTGTCTTTTATCTTACATCTTGGGGATTTGATTCCACATCTCATTGGGGGTTAGAGTTTGATAAACTCTAATTTACTTTGGGTTGGATTCTTGAGTTCAAGATAAATTCTATCATCATTTTTACTGGATTTAGCTTTCTTGGGTGAGTTCCATTCGAGCGTGGGAATTAACGGTCAATATACCGACGGTGCTTGCGTCAAGTTACCTACAAATAATGGGACTTTCGTAAGTTGGTGATTTTTAAGATGATAATATGTAGTGGCCTATTAAGATGCAAGTGGAAAATTACAATATGTATGTGGCTCAAGTTTGCGAATGGATTATTTAGCAACATATTATAATAGTTTTGTTGACCATTTTGCCATCTCACGGTCTATAAAGGATTGTATTCTTAAAATTCCACCCCCTTCATATGTCTCTAAAGCAAATGACATAAACAAGGCACAAACAACATATTCATAGGTCTCTTCCTAGCAGAAGACACAAACATCACGCAGATGCAGTAGCTAACAAGCACATGTTTCAATTTGTTAGGGGATGAAAAGTTCTAAGGACCTTGCTAGAAAAGTAAAAAGGTGCTCAAAGCAGGACGTTCCAAGGTTTTCAGGCCCTAAGTAACTTTTGAATTATATTTTTGTGTAGCTCTATGCAAAATCTCATATTGCAAAATTTTAATTGTTAAAAATAAATATTAATAAATCAAGGATGTAAATATGATATAGTCATATGAATTAAACTGATTATTAGTTATACATAACAATTAATTTTTTCTCCTTCATCAACTAATAAATGTCACTTTTATGTGCTCTATTTCATACTTAAAATATAAATATTTAAACTTTCAATAATGCTTTTTTAGCTTTTGAGCCTTTTTCATTGGGTTGTGATTGGGAGCCCTCAATGACCGCTTAGAAGGTCTATATTCAGACACGCTTATGACACAAAGTGATAGTGCATATGCTCAACCAGAGAGCTATAACTAGTTGAGAGCTCGAGTTTAGTGAATTGTCCTTCACCCTTACTACCACTACTACAGGTTCGAGGAAAAAAAGAGGAAGGAAATATACGTTGGTTTGTAGAAAAGACGATGTGTAATACAATACAGTGGCTTTTTTGAAAATAAGGTCTAACCGACGTGTATTATTAAAAAAATAGGCATCGGTTCAGCGAGAACCGACGCCTATTCTCCTTTCATTTAAATCTGCGAATGTTAAACAACACACTGACTCTGTGCAAACTCCTGCAAGACTCACCTTCAGCCGATCCCTTTGATACCCGGCGGCGGCTTCACGAGCTTCCACTGGCAATGGTTTCTACATTTTGGCGACAGCAATCTCGGGCGACCACTGTCCCTCTTTTTGACTACCAATCAATCTGATTCATTCCACTTGTTTAAAATCAACTTGAAGGTAATTTTTGATTCAAATTAAGTTAATGATAAAAATGTTTTTATGATTTATAGAAGATTTTGTTTAAATTTTGGGAATTATAATTCTCGGGTTTGTGTATATTTGATAAATATGAATTTTGTTGATTTAGTGGATGTATGTAATTGACATTATTTGTTAAATATATTTATACATTGTTATGATACACTAGATTTAGTTAGATTTTATGAATTTGTGAGATTTTTATAGAAGTTGGAAATATTGCACACTACATATTTGATAAAATGCATCACAAAGATTTTTTATTTTTTATTTTTTTCGGAAATTGATGCATTGCCTGGAGAGATTGGTAACTAAAAATGTGATGCTAATGTATCTATGGTTAAAAAGTATTGATAGACAAATAAATTAAGAAAATCACATAATGTAAAAATTCTTTGATTAGATTTGTTATGTAAATAAATATGTAATTAACAAAACAAATAAGTTAAGAAAATCAAATAATAAAAAATTCTTTCTTTAAGTTTATGATACAAATGAATATGTAATTAACAAGTAATATAAATTCTTTGATTTAGTTTGCAATAGAAATGAATATATGATTTTTTTTTTGGGTAGAAATGAATGTATAATTAACAAGACAAGTAACTTAAGAAAATCAAATAATGAAAAATTTCTTGATTTAGTTTGTGATTAAGTAACATGCATGAGTGGACAAATGTATTGAAAAATCAAATAATGTAAGAAAAATTACTCGCTAAAAATAAGTAACTTTTGTTTTGGCCCTCTTGATAGGTTGAGTTATAGATCGGAATTGGATGTATGAGAGAAGTACCATACAAGAATATGTGAATAGAATTGAAGAGTTTGTAAAATTTGTCGAGGATAATACAAAATCGTGTGTCTCTACCGCAATTGTAAGAATATGAAAAATTATCGTAGCTATATAGAAGTGTAGCACCATTTGATTAGACTTAGTTTTAAGACATGTTATACATGTGAATTTGGCATAGTGAAGGTTTACTTCCTAGGACGAGCACTATTAAATAATAAGGGTGTGCAGGAGGACAATACGGTGAACAAGAGTGATGAGATTAATGTGGCCAATGAAGATAATGATGTTCAGAATGATTGGATAGATGAAATGATGCATAACATACAAGATGATTTTATTAAGGCTCCACACATTTTCGACAGCTTTTCATTGATTCTGAAAAGCCTTTGTTTTCTGGACGTAATAAGTTCGCAAAATTGTCTGCTGTGTTTACATTGTATAACTTGAAAGCAAAGAATGAGTTTCATAGGGTTATTGAAAGTTTTAAGAGACATGCTTCCGGAAGATAATGAGCTTCCTAGCTTAACTTATGGGGTAAAAAAATTGTTGTGCCCATTAGGTATGTATGTCCAAAGTATCAGGCGTTGCGGTATTAAAAAAATGACAACCATGATAAACATAAAGATAAGAAAGACCCTCCGATAAAGGTGTTATAGTATCTACCTACAATATATATTCAGATGTTTGTTTGCGAATGCAAAGCATGCGAAGAAAATCAAGTAGCATGCTCATGGGGGAAAAGAAGACGGAAAACTCACACCCTGCCAATTCTCCCAAGTGGAAGAACATAAATAGGATGTTTCGAGAATTCAGTGCCAAAGATAAGAGTCTTAGGCTTGGACTATGTATAGATGGAATGAACCCACACAATAATATGAATAATCGATATAGCACGTAGCCGGTAATTAGATAGTAAATGTAAGGTGTCTTTATAAAACTCCCTCCCCCTCTCATTCTGAACATGTGTGGGTGCTTAAAAATATAAATCGGATGTGTTTTCACAAGTTTAACATAATGATAATTTGATTCTTTGTATAGTTTAGTTACGTAGAATTAAACGCATGTATATGTATATGAGGGGTATATGTGAAAACTTATAAAATGTGATAACTCGGAGATGCATCGCTATATGATCTAAGAACATGTTAAATATAGCGTAATACGTAATCTTTAATACAAATAAAAAACATGGACCATGGAAAATTGAAGAAGCATTTGAAGTACAAATCTGCAAAGGGAGATTGAAGGCCTAGTTCGGAATTGAAATATGTCTCGGGAAATAAAGTTCATGTACTACTAATTAACTTGTAGTATTTTAAATGAACCATAAAGAACCCAACGGTCCTTCTAGTTCTTTACTGAGTCATGTCTGTCTGTGATAAGTGTTTGCCAACCTTGCCACTAATAGTGCCAGCTCGATCCCTTACCATCACAAGCTCTAAACTCATAATGGTAGTTCAACCCGTCAAAAGAAGGGACCGGTAACCCTATAATACTTAACAGCACGAAAAGGTGGTGACTGACCTCCAACCATTGGGAGCGATTTGGGTAGGAGCAAGCCCCTAAGCCTTCAACTGGTCGGCAATAATTCTGGTGAGGGAAAATAGGACCAGGCCTCTAGCATCCTCATGTTTGCTACTACACCCACTTTTGGAGGCCAATTTGCCTTCTTCGTAAAATATGGAAGGAAAAAGTGCACTGAGTCTAGAACTCTAAACTTCAGCTTCCAATATACGACCTCCTCCTCACTAGCAACTGAGAGAATAGCTCGACAGGTAAAAGAAGACACATACTTCTCGGGACGTGGTGTAGGTCGTTGCCATGGTCCACCAGACAAACTAGCCTCGCAAGCTCTCACCCTCGCACTCTTTCTCTGCCAAATCTGCTTCCTCCATTTCATCCCAAAGCCTCCTAATGGACTCATCCATTGAGAAAGCAGCTCTTTCCCTTTGTGACTCCTCCTCTTCACTATTGACTTCAACAAGCTTTCCTCTCCCCTTATCAACAACTTCTGCCACTGAACTCTAATTATCTGTAGCGGCAAATGACTCAGCCCTCGCTGAAGACCATAAAGGCCTTCCGGCAGTGGCTGGAGGAATGACCTGATTCTCATTTTCCTCTCCATTATTACCTGGCATGGCCTAGTTACCCGACTCATGGTTGATAAAAAGAGGAAAAGAGAAGAAAAGTAGAAGAAACGAACAAAAAAGGGGAAAAGAACTAATAGATTACTTGAAAAAGCAGACTCAGAACTAGAAAAGCTTGAAGGATAAAACTGAAAATTGTGCAATGGTCCGGAGGTAAAAGCTGGAAAGGAAAATAAAAAATATAGAAATGGAATCCTATTTATAGGGCTAAAACCCCGAGAACGTTGCATCATTATTGATTTGTGATTTCCTTCATGATTCCCAAAGGTGGCTAGTTAACCCCATGTTGAAGTGTGTCCCCTTATCCATAAGAAGCGTACAAGAGACGCTTCACAGAAGGGAAAATTGCTGAATAAAGTCCCCTCCTCTGCGAAATGATTGACTTTGTCCTCCCATATTTGGGAGTTGTGAGAGATGAACTCCGAAGGCAATTGTTGGTTGTTTAAGCAAACTGCAGTTCGATAAGCTCTAATGACCAAGCTGTAGAAAAGACGAACTGGACAAATTAAGTGGAGCTACGTGATCCAAGGCGTACACATGGACGGACGAGAATGCCAAGTAGACATGATTAGCCACCTGGGACAGACACGTGTAGAACATACCCCGAGGTACTCCACTTAAACTCCCCTATATATACCTCCTCAAAGGTGGGGGTTGGTTTTTCTTCCTTTAGTCCACTACAGGACATCTTACTTTTAACGATGATCATTTTTGTCTATAAACTTTTCTCGACCTACTTTTAATGACCAAAATGACCATTTTACAATCAAAGTATCGTTGTTAAATGTGGTATATTTTGTAGTGGTCCTAGGTTTAATAAGAAAAATTGTTATTTGTCCTAATTGTAACGAATCGAGTGTTGATATCAAATTAATCTCAGCTAAATTTGTGTCAACAAGTTACATTCGCATTGTTTGTTTGTAAGAAATGTCTCCTCTTTTGAATAAAATACTGCTAGCTACTTGTGCAAAATAAATTTCAAAAGACTTAATTACAAAATTGAAAATACAGTGTTACAAAAATTGACCTGATTTAAAAATTTTTTTGCATCATGGGTAAGACGATAAATGCATATATAATTTGTCTTTATAAAACATACTTTCTCTCATATGTGGATGCTTAAAAATATATATCGGACATGTTTTCATGAGTTTAACATAATGATAATTTGATTCTTTGTATAGTTCTTTTTTGAGGAAATTCTTTGTATAGATTCAATAAAATTGATCTAACATCATATGTATAGTATCATATAGTATCATACAGTCATGTGTCGTGTATCAGGGCAAGCCATATGATTCTGATTTCTCATGTATTGTGTCTCGATGAACGCCATATGAGTATATGATACGTATAGTGCCATACTATATGGTTTTAGATTGAGACGAATAGATTCAGTCATGTAAAGTTAAACGAATGCATGTATATATATTTTGGGGGAGGGGGTGTACTTATAAGGTACAACACACTCGGAACCGAGTCAAAATCTGAACCAAGAACATCGAGTAACGTTCAGGCTTCATAAGATAGTATCTACATACTCATCTTCTCAACATTTATTCGCAAAATATCATACAAGATCTAGATTAACTGAAGAGCTACATAATTGTTTCTGGGAGATTATAGAGAACTGGATTGTATATATTAAATAATATTGTTCGTTGTTTTTTTTTTTAATTTTTTTAAGTAAAAGTATAATATCATTCCAAGTCCCGATGAAAAACCGAGTGTAACCAAAACGGCGTACAATTAGTCCAACATCAGGCACGAGCAGTGTCATGATCCGTTTATTATTTATTTAATAAAGGTGAGGAGGAAGTCAAGGTTATATTATCATTTCGAGAGGTACTTTCGGACGAGGAGTAATCGATAAACTTCATCCATGGATGCAGCTTTAGGCCCGACCCAAATGGTAGTAGGGCAAAAAAATAAAATGCTATTTATTTACTTTAATGAAAACAAACAAGTTAAAATTTATTATAAATTATAATTACCTTAAAATAACAAGAAAAAAATTATATTATTATTTGATTGATATTAAAAATTAATTATTCCTTATTGGGTAACGTAACATTATAATATTTCAACACACAAAAAAAATTTATAAAATTTCATATTATTTATTTTTTAAAACAATTTGTTATTTATTCTTCCCCTACAACATACGGGTGAGTATCTAGTTTTAAATTAATAATTCATAATGATAAAATATTGCTAATTGTACAAAATAAATTACAGAAGACTTACAAAACACGACGTGACAAAAATCTGATTCATGAAATATTTTACATCATAGATAAGAAGGTAAACGTAAGGTGCCTTTATAAAACCGTCCCCCCCCCCCTAATTCTGAACATGTGTGGATGCTTAAAAATTTAAATCGGATATGTTTTCACAAGTTTAACGTAATGATAATTTGATTATTTGTATGGTTATGTAGAATTAAGCGCATGTATGTGTATATGAGGGGTATATGTGAAACGTATAAAGTGTGATAACTCGGAGATGCATCGATTATGATCTAAGAATATGTTAAAAATAGCGTAATACATAATCTTTAATAAAAATCAAAGACATGGAAGTGTCACCATTGAAGATCACCATGGAAAATTGAAGAAGCATTTGAAGTACAAATCTTCAAAGGGAGATTGAAGGCCAAGTTTGGAATTGAAAAATGTCTTGGGAAGTTTAAGTTCACGTACTATTAATTAACTTGTGGTATTCTAAATGAATCTGGAATTAAATAGAGACCCTTACTATTGTCTTGAATAAATCAAGAAATCAAGAAAAATCAAAGAGCGGTGTGAGGAATAAAAAATTGTATGAGTGTACTATAGCAACTCAAGAATAGCATTAATAAAATTTAAGAGTTATGCTACATGAACAAAACCACATACAAAAAATCTAACAATTTCTTTAACACCTCGCTTCCACTCCAATAACATTCAAAAAATAGTGCTTATATGTAGTGATCATCTTCTTAACATTTATTCAAGAAAAATTCTATTTGGACAAATGAGTAGACAAAAAAGGTGACAAAATAGAGATGTGGTCCATGTGATAATCATTGATGAAAAGGTGATGTGATGCGTTGAAAAACAGGATGATGTCATGTGTCAGTTTTGTTTAAATTTTTGTATATTATTTTGTTCAAGTACCACAACTCTTTATTCAAACCATACAATTAGAGATGATAATTTAAACTAACCCGCCCGAAAACCGTGGGGCCTTGATTCGAATGGCAGGGTTGGCGGGACCAGCAGATCAAGTCAGTTGGGGGCAAATCGGGTCGCGGTTGAGTGGGCTGTGTTCAACCCAAACTGCCCCTCCTGTCTGAATTAAAAAAATTAAAAATAAATAAAAAATAGGAAAAAACAATTAAAAAATTTAAGAAAATTTAAATGTACAATGAATAACTAGATTATTTTTCTTGGAGATCACAGAGAATTGGACTGTGTATTAAATAAAATTGTACTTTGCTTTTAATAATACTAGTGTGTTGTTGCGTGCGTTGCACGCAAGTTGGCCGTGATTATATTATCATAATTGAAAAGATGTTGGTCTGAATATTAAAAAGGACAATTGTATAAAATACAATAATACAATTACAATAAGTAATAAACATGAAAGAAACCAGCTCAACTTCATCAAGGTTGTACAAGAATTGTCATTCTTATCAAAAGTTAGATTTTCTCGGTACTTGAACTATTCCATGAGCATATCAACGTTATCATCAACGTGATTCACGATGCCTAAACTTTTGAACCCCATGTCAATCATAGAATATAGAATATGAATTCATTATATCACTACATAAACTCATGTAACTTGACTCTAGTTGGTAAATGTTTGATAACTTTCCTTTCTACAATTTCTTCAAGAAATCTTTGATAACTTACCTCTAATCAAACCAACCCAGCAGTGATCAATGACAGAATGATACAAAGAAATCAAAGTCATTGGATTTGGTAGTTCTCCATTGACTTCTCTCTTTACCCCTTTACATATGTTCCTAAATGGGTATGCACCTCCTGATGAGTAAAGGGTTTGATAGATGAATTTCCTTTCTACAAGTTTTTTAAGGTACACAAGTCTAGACCAATGCCAGCTAGTCTGAAGCAGTAGATGAGAAAATTTCAGGTTCAAGAATAAGTAAAAAGTGATAATCGAGTGCACATATCTTTGTCAATAAGCTTCACTAATTAGACAATATATATAAATTGAAAGAGATTAAACCCGTAATTATAAACTATTCTACACAACTTCTCATCACGTTACCTAAAGACCAAAAACTAAATTCCCAAGCAAAATCACGACGACAATAATATGTAGTAGTAAAAACTGAAAATACATAAACTGCACACATATTCCCTAATAAGCTCATCTAATTGTACAAGATAAATTTAAATACATAAACCCAATAAACCACACTGCGATAATTTCTTATTAAGTAACCAAAATACCATATATTAAAAGCCAAAGTAAAAAATAGTTAACATACATATAAAACAAACCGTGAAGGATGCTGCTTTAGGCAATTATGGGCCTACCTTACTAATAAGTGCTTAAATAATCAACTTGCAATCTAACAAACAATGTGCCACAATGAACCTAGGGATCCTTGTTTAAGTAAAAAAGAAGTTAGGGTGAAGTAGAAAACAATGAGAAGCTGTACTTGTCTTCATGGAGAGGATGGCCATTTCTCCTCAAACTAAAATTTCCTTGCCAATCTAATTACCTACCATTAGCCTTCATATCCCCCAACTCTCCCCCCCCCCCAAAAAAAAAAAGAAAAGTTGTATTGGAAAACCTTCGTCTATAATTTCAAAGGAAAAAGAACAAAGAGAGAGCTATGGATAGAAATAAATCAAGTAAAGCAAGTAACCAACCAGTAACTGTATCAAAAGTCTTATGAAAAATCAACAAAAAGAACCAAGAAAATCAAGTTCAATCCCATAAAAGCAATCTTAAAATGCAAATATATATATACATACATACATATATATATTGCATTTTCTTACTCGGTAGAATGGAAGCTTTCTTAATTTCAGTCAAAAAGAATAACAGACGATAATCAAACACCATATAGCCAAAAGATTATTTACAAGGGGTATTAATATCATGGCGAACCTAATTTTGATGATGAAAAAGGTTAAACACTGAATTGACTCACAAATTAAGGAGAAGTTGAAATTACATCCAAGAAAATGGTAACTTTGTTTCTTACTGAAGAAGTGTTGTGTTGTATATATAATAATAAACATAATAAAAAAAGTTTGAATCCTTATAGATTATGCTGACCTTATTGTTTTAATTAATCCATTTATTATTAGATAATAAATAGGTTTTGGTTATAAATTCTATTCGGTTCTAAGTACTACGTTTTATGTACTGTTGCCATTGTTTAAAGATTCTTGGTATTATTATTGCCTACTCTGTTTTAGATGAACAGCAAAATAATCAAAATGGCCGGCATTACACAAAAGACGACAAATAATGAGAAGAATTTCACAAAAAAATAAAAATAAAAAATTCAATCAAGAATTCCACAAGCACATTGCACCATTCAATCACTAATCTCCAACCCTTCTTAAGAAAATTCGCCCACCTAACTCCTAACTTAATAAGAAAACATAAAACTCACAAGATTAAAGCAAAAAATAGGTCACAGAAAAATTCATGCATGAAATTAAAATTTACAAATAAAGAGG
The DNA here is from genome assembly GCA_963692815.1 of Nyctanthes arbor-tristis. Classification (NCBI taxonomy): domain Eukaryota; kingdom Viridiplantae; phylum Streptophyta; class Magnoliopsida; order Lamiales; family Oleaceae; genus Nyctanthes; species Nyctanthes arbor-tristis. The sequence goes on along the minus strand of CAVNYN010241141.1, from coordinate 242 downwards.
TAAATCAAGACCTTCTTAATCTAGTCAGGAGAAGCTGGAAGCTGAATTTCAACACATACCAGATATGGAAACAAATATCCCTAATTCAAGAATAGATTAGGCCTTTTACGATTTTGTGACCATGAAATTTGTGAAAGTAGATTGCATATTTTTCTTAGACTCTTTCAGTTTAAATAGGTGCAATCTCAAGGCATAATATACTCTAAATGCATAATAAAACTTTGCAAATTAAAGGCTATCAG
>CAVNYN010241139.1:0-21701 GCA_963692815.1 Nyctanthes arbor-tristis | reverse complement strand
AGTTAGCCTGCAGATGGGCCAAAGCCCAGCCCATGGAAAAATCAAGCACTCCTCCTCTGGATGGACTCTACTCCGCTTAAATCGGTCTCACTAGTTTCTGGCACAAGCTTTGAATGTGTTTGAATTGTGCTACAACACAATCAAACCAAACAATAATAATAATAATAATAATAATAATAATAATAATAATGGTATTCAATTTCCGATATAGAAATCTCCGATGATTATCTGTAGAAGCAGCCTTAGAGATGGTTACTAGTTGCTCCGAGCATGAAGACGACGATTATGGTTACACTAGCCTCAAGGACATACTTCAAGCGTCGGTGTCGACGCCGTATTTTGCATCGCCGACTCCGACTCCGACAACTCCTTGGAAGGACGGTTGGCGGGAGATCATACAAATAAAGGATCCGCTGGTGCAGCATGCAGCTTGGGCCTTCGTACAAACCATGATGACGGCATCCCAGGAGGAGGCTCAACGGAGGAGGAAGAACAAATGCGCTGGAATATTCCGCTGCTTCAACGACGTGCTCTTGTCACTGCTCAATTATGGTTGCTTGTATAATTCTTCTTCTAATTATGATCTGAGCGACCACAGGGAATTACAAGCCCCATCCCTAAGACTCCATTGATATAAAGAGTCCCTTTCAACCACTTCTCGAAAATTTTGTTACAAAACTTCCCTCCCACTGGATGCATGTCAGGTTTAGGTTTGAAATACACATGGCGTGCATTTATGCACGCATGGAATGAAAAATTTTTTAACAAAACTTTCGAGAAGTCCTTAAAAGTTTCCTTGTTTTTTATATATATACATATATATATCTCATTACATTAACGATATTTTTCATTTTTCTAGCTTTTATTATTATGTGTATATATCTCCTTCTTTTAATTTCATTCATCAGTGTGAGGAATTTTCTCTTAATGCTCCCCCCCCCCTCACTCTCCCACCCTTTAATTCTGAGTCACAATTACAAGTTTCTGCCTGGCTGTAAATGTCTAGTTGTTTATTACTAGTACTGGATAGAATTACTATTATACAGGATCTTTTGTTAATGACTTAATATATATATATATATATATATCCCCATCACATTACTTCTTATTCTGAAATTAATTAATAATTAATCAATTAATTAGCCGGACTAATTTTCTTATCTTGGGAAGATTAAAAAAAACAAGTGCTTTATTATTTAGTATAGGGTGTTGAATTAGAGTTGGTTGTCTAGATGGCTAGGCAGGAATTGAAGGAACAAGACATTTTCTGAATTCTAACAAATTGAATTCATGAAAATCCTAATTAATGGCCCCTGTAATTCGTAAACGCTTACACCATATATACAGATACATCTAATTGATGATCATTGGTGAAATTAAACACTTTTGTGTCTTCAATTTCACCAGTTATTCAAGTTGTAGTATAGTACTATATAATATTCTTTCGAGAAGAAGTTGAAGGAGCCAACTGTATACATAATAATCATTAGTAATATTACGATTGAAATTATATAAATATAATCCTGGTGTCGATGTCTGGGGATATATTCACCCTTGTAAATTTTAGTAACTGTATATATGAATTGATGATATGCACATGCATGGGAGCTGAATAGGTCCAAGACTCTCTGTCTTTTTCTCCTAATTATATTATCTGTTTCAGTGTTTATCATCATCAAATCAAGAAGCCAGAAACAAAGCCCGGCCCAGAACAATTCATCTTACCTGTATGTATATTTCAGTATATTATCGTCGGCTTTCCCAATGCTTTTGGCATATGAAACATCGTTACCATTTGTCCCATTCTGAATTCAAGTCTGTCTTAACAAGTATATTAGTATCAGGTAATACATTAGTCATTTTACTTTCTGAGTGTTGAGCAGCAGAAATTATATAGATTGAAGGAGACGACTGGCAGCTATATAGGAGAAGAGATAAGAAAATGGGTGTACCCAGAAACAGCCCAAAAATTTCTCCCAAGAAAAAATCATCAACTACCCTACAATACCTTCTTGATCTTGATTCTAAACATAACCATAAAGGAAGTCAAGTTTGTAGCAACCCTGAATATGAGGAAATTCTTTCTATCATTTATTACTGCTCCTATATCTATACATTCACCGATCCTTTGGAGTCTCCTTCGCAGCAGAATCTTAAGCATGATAAACTCATAAAGCTCTTAAACCTCGTAAAGTCTTTGAAGAAGCCAGTTCCTGATGAAATCCTATCACCCCTTTTTGCCATGATATCAACAAATCTCTTCCGACCCCTCCCCCCTCCCAACACCTCTATCGTCTGCATCTTACCGGACGATGATGACCTCTTTTCCACGCCCACAGCTGCCTGGCCCCACCTGCAACTTGTTTATGATATACTTCTCCGCCTTATAATGACCCTGGAGACAAAGACACTAAAGGATCACATTGATCATTCTTTCCTTCTGAATTTACTCCACCTTTTCCAGTCAGAAGACCCCAGGGAAAGAGAAAGCTTGAAGAATGTGTACCACCGGATATATTCCAGCTTCACATCCAACAGATCATTCATGAGGAAAGCAATGAATGACGTTTTCCTTCATTACATTTTTGAGACAGACCAGAAACACTGTGGGATTGGAGATCTTCTGGAGATTTGGGGAACAATTATCAATGGTTTTAGCATTCCATTGAAGGATGAGCACAAGCGTTTCTTGACACGAGTGCTTATTCACTTGCACAGGCCAAAAGGCATGCAGGTTTACCACAAGCAGTTGGCTTACTGTGTTTACCAATTTGTGGAAAAGGAGCCCATGCTTGGAGTGGATGTCGTTAGAGGAATTTTAAGATATTGGCCAGTTACTAATTGTCAGAAGGAAGTTCTATTTATTGGGGAATTGGAGGAACTGGTAGAGATTATGGCAGCTGAACAGCACAGGATTCTAGCCCTGCCTTTGTGTACACAAATCACCAAGTGTTTGAACAGTTGGAACTCACAGGTAAAATGTGGATTTTTTTTCTCTTTCCAATCATCTGCTTGAATGATCGTGTTCCTGTTAAACATTTGATATATCTTTGAATTGTATTGAATGTACTTAACTTGTAAAATTATCCAGGAAAAAGGTTATTGAAAATCATCATCAACTCCTCTACCGTTGTAATAATTCTATAATAATATATAATTTCTATAGGCTGAATGTCTCTGCTTTATTCTGTCTTACTGAGTGTTTCCACTGAAGTGTCATGAAGAATTGAGATTTCATCAAGCTGATTCATGACTGACATGACAGATTGGTGTGCTTAGGTTGCAGAAAGGGCCCTCTATATTTGGAACAATGAGCAATTTGTCAAAATGGCATCACAAGACATAGAAGAGGTGTTTCCAATTGTAGTTGAAGGCGTGGAGAAAAATTTGAAGTGGCATTGGAGCACAAGTGTAAGACTACTCACAGAAAATGTCAAGGAGATGTTGGAAGAAATGGAACCAAGTCTCTACTCAAGGTCCCTGTTACAGCTTGATCTTCATGACTCTGTTACCAATCAAGAGGGGATAAGACGAAAACAGAGGTGGGAGAAGATAGAAGAGGCAGCAAGAAGAAATCAATATATCCAAGATTCACAACGGCTATGTGTTACAAACTGAAAAAAGCAGTATATGTAATGCTTATGTGACAAGTATCCATTGATGAACTTCTGTTCTATTAGAAAAATATTTTGAAGTATAATATGTTTGATGGTCTATCTCCAATACCCGATTCATCTCATTCTTCCATTTTGAAGTGTAGTCACCTTTGCTGCATTCGTTAGTGCCAGCCCTTGGTTGGCTTTCATGTAAATGAAGAATACATTGTCCGGGATCAGCTTTCTTGAACAAGTTTCCAACAACTTGCGTTATCCCTTCCACTTGTCTGATATGAAAGTCCACATATAGGAGTGACGAATCCCAATATCACATGAGACCAAGTCTAGAAACCATTTGCAGTTCTCTCCGTAATCATATGCAGTAGGATACATGCCATTATTTCTATCTACAACAAAGTGTGAAGGTTATATTCCTAACATTTAACATTGTTTGTATCATAACTTTATATCCAAAACATTGGATACTACACTATGTACACGTTTTACCAATTAGCGACAAATGAACAAAAGACTTTAAAAAAGTATGTACTTAGATGTTAATGACAGCACATAATATAAATGAATCAATAGCACAAAAACAATAATTATTTCTTGTGGCATTACCATATATAGGAGATCCAATTTATTGCATTTTCAGGTTAAAGTGAATGTCTCGATTATCAAGAATTCATTCATCTGCCACGCACATTATGATGAATGGTCAAATCTACTCTCGAAGAATAATAATTGAGGTATTTGTTAAAAAGAAAAGAAAATGAACAACCAAGTGTAACATTAGTTGTTTACAAGATTTTTAACCATAGTCGGAGCAGGATTTTATAAAGGAAGAGAACTGATCTCCTACAGAGAGGCATGGATCACTGCAGTAAATAGCTAGACCATGGAAGCTGCTCCTTTATGTCATTGAGGTTTCTATTCAGATTGCGCAGTGATTGAATGTGAGGCTCATCTTCTTGAACCGGCAGTATTTTAGCAAAAGTTCCTTCCTTGAGATAGTCAACGGTTCTGTTGGCTGCCTCGAGTCCAGTTACATAAGATTTCTCCTGCCAGTAGGAGTAAAAGTAAAACACGTGTTCTTGAAAACACTAATCATCCATGCACATGGGAGCAAAACTCAATGAGAATGAATTTCATGGTTTAGACTTTTATTTAACCTGTGACCATGAGCCATGACGGTTTACTATCCAATCTCCAGCCACATGCAAGTTTGGAAAAGATGTAGCTCCTCGCATCATATACTTGTACGAACCTGTAAGGGATTGAGTTAAGTACGAGATCAAGAGCAAGGAGAAGCTTCTTCAAAGCATACAACTTATGATTGCTCAAATGCTGTTTACTTTTGTTGGCAGAAGTTGCTATGAAGATGGTGTTTATACTTTTAGTTAATATATGTAAATCCACTAAACATATTACAGCATAACCAGTAACTACTCATATGTGAATCTCTGCCAATGAGATGCAGGTGGAGTCATTATGTAACTAGATTCATTCTACGTCCCATTGTGAAACTTGAAGATAACGAAAAACAAAAGCATTAATCATTCTCACCTGGAATTTCTGGCAGTTAGTTAGCAGCAGAGGTTACCTGGGAAGAAATGAGTCAATGACTTTGGAAATCTTCCAATTTCTTTATCAATCACTGTTGCATTTTCAAAGTCCTTGATACGCTTTGAGAGCCAAGACATTGTTTTCTCAACAATTTTCTCATCCTTGAGGGGTATCAAGTCATTGGCATGATACTGCACTAAATATAAATCCGAATACAGCAAAAGTAGAGTTTTGTCAACTTTTTACCATTCTTTTGTCATAAAAAAATGAAAAGGATACATCTCATGTCATCTTACAAAATCAGCTTGGATGACTGTTGTTGGATTCTCCTTGTACTCGTCATAAATCATGCCCAAGTCGAAAAAAGTCCACGCACAAGAACCCTCAAATCCAGAGGAGACATTGCTGGCATTTGGAACATTAACCTGTTCATTCAGGGAGTTAATTCTCTGATAACTTATTTGAAATTAAGAGTAGTGGTAGTACATGGTGGCTTGACAACCAAAACTAATGAAATGGCACATACTTTTCGATTGAAGATCCAATTTTACAGTAAGTAAATCAATGCTGTTCAAGTTCATAACTTTGAGAAACTCCTCTCTGGTACATAATGCTGCACTACAGAAGATAACTGCCAGTTACAAGGATAGAGAAAATGATGCTACACTTTTGCTGAGTAAAACATATAAAATAGGGAGTTTTTGTTACGAAGAACAAGTTTGATTCTGGCATGCCTGTTCTGTATGATTTCCTGCAGGGTGGAAATACCAACAGCCAATATCAGGGCATCAGCCTTAAAACTCTCCTTCCCACAAATTACATCAGTAATGCAACCTGTTTCCTCATTCACTGCTACCTCTGTAACTTTTCTACCATCCAGAAACCTGCAACCTAAGGGTTTCAGAGATTCTATCCACGGCTGAAATATCTGTTCTCTAACTGTTCCACGACACCAAACCAAGTCGAAATGTTTCTGTATTAATCAATAAAAGCGGAATTGATAAACATATATGCTATACACGACGCTCTTCCGATCTCTTACCAACAAAGTAAAAGAAAGATTGGCAACTATTTAAGACCAGAGAATACCTTTGTGGCATTATAATTAACTAGTGTGAAACTAGCATATTTAAATTCATGAGATCTGAACCTCTATTTCCGTTAATTGACAAAAATACAAGTACATGAACTCTATTGTCAATAAAAGCCTCAACCCGACCAACCTGATTAGCAAGAATGAAATAGTATAGCATTCCTAGAGTTGCAGCAGCACTACATTGCTCTGCTGGGGCAAATAAACCCACTTGAAGCAATGGTTCAACAACATACTGATAAAGCCTCTCCGAGCAGCCAAATTGCTTCAATAGCTCCCTTGCAGTAACTGAACATTTTGAGGTACTTAAACAAATTATCTCAACTTTGTCCATGGGAGGAATCAATATATAAACTTTCATTACCAGGATCGTATTTTCTCCAGGCAACATCAGTGTTATCAAAGTCAATTACTGAAATTAGAATTATCCACGGGTTAGAGAATGGATTAAGTTAAGCATCTCTTAGGATTTAGGAAGACAAGAATGCAGTTGAACCTACCAGCGGCCATCAGAGGAAGTGACGTCAACTGATCAACCAACGATAATCGAACAAACTGCAAAGGCAAGATAAGGTGAATGGTGTGCATCCAATTATTGAACAAATAAGTTGGAGATTGAAAGGGATATATACCTGAGTATTAAATATCGTTCCAAAAGGAGTTGGCAACTGTAGGACATCTTGGTATATGGGATATTGAACCTGAAATGAATATGTAGGGATTATTTAACATTCTGCAAAGTATATCATAGATTGATTTAGAAGCAAATACCATGAGATGAGAGCAGGAAAAGAAGCTTACCTCCAACCCCTCTTCAGAATACAGTGCAGACTTTGTCCAGCTTGTGAATGGACTAACACCAATCTCATCAACAAGGTTAAATATATTTCCGTAGGGATACCAGAAACCTAGTGCCATTTACAATGAATGCTTCATCATTAGAATTAGCCAGAAAGCAACAATGAGATGCTCTTAATTAATTAAGGAAAAATCCCAAGTAACTAAAACGATCAATTACCACGAATACCAAATTCATCAGGACTTAGTGACTTAAATTTCGATCCAAATTCATAACCACCTTCAAGCACGGTGACGTCAAAGCCCTGAAACCAAATCACAGGGCAGGGCATGAATACATAAAACGCAAGACATATATATCAACAAGGCGACTAATAGAATGCGAGGCAAAATTCCTTTACTTAAGAGGTGAGGTTCCTGTGGACAATACTAAACCGTACAAACCAGAAAAATAACCGAAAATCCAACTTGTATTGCAACTTGCAAGTACCTGTTTGCAGAGATGGTGGGCGGCGCCAAGGCCCGCCCAGCCGGAACCAACTACGACAACTTTCTTCTTGTTCTGACGTTCAGCATAACCAGGTTGATCCTCTGCTCGACTACAGCAAAACCCACGTCTCAGTTTCCAATTTGGGAAGGCGGGCGACACCCTCCAACAACCCAACATGTTTTTGCTATTTATTTGGCTGAATTTTTTCAACCACAAACGCAACGGCTTTTTTCTGGGCTTTCAAGGAAGGAAAATGCGAGACTCTCTGTTGTATATATGTATTATTATGAGATATATAAGCCAGAACCACGTTTAAGAGATAACTTACACGTCCGGCTATAGAGAGGAGTCATCTCTTTACGGAGAGGGAAGACCTCCTGCCATACATTCTTTGTTATTTGATCTCTAATAATAGGGGTTATGTAAATAGAAGGCCGCCACTCTTTAAATTTTCTCGATAACTAACCACTTTAAGTGACTAATAACAAATAGACCCTATTTTGATTATTTTTTTGGGACCCATAAGATACGACAAGAAGATAACTTCTTGTCCATCTATAAACTAAAGAGCCGGGAAGGATTTTTTTTTTTTTTTCCTTTCTTTTGTTTGGTCCTAATGCGATCTCAACTCGGAATCCCCCGGACCCGGTTGGGTTCAACTAATAATATACACACATTGTTCCAAGAAAATCTACGTCATCTCTTCCCTTCCGCACTAAACACCCCAGGAAAGGAATCTTTGCGTCTCCCGTTAAGCTTTCTTTCACATACACACAGTCTAACATATGGCGACAGCTTTGTCGGTTCGGTCCAACCGCGCTATTCTGGGCGGCTGCCCCTTTTGTCCGAAACGGATGAGACCTCGCCGGCTGGATTCTCCGACTCTAGTTAATATACTAAAGCCCCGCCACCGGTATCCGTCGGGCCACCGGCGTATGTTAGCAACGGTGGTGCAAGCTGGGTCTCGAGCCGATGATTCAGCACCGTTTGAGATGTCAGTGGAGAATGCCCTCAAAGTGCTGGGCGTCTCTGAGGGAGCTTCCTTCGATGATATTCTCCGAGCCAAGAATTCAATCCTTGCTTCCTGTAAAGATGATCAAGAAACAATTGAGCAGGTACCAATTTCTATCTTAAATAAGGGGATAATGATAATAATTTCAATATTTTCGTTTTGGGATTTAGAACGGGATTTGATGGATCCACTTTTTAAACTCTGTTCCAGTGAAAGGCGATTTTCAAAATTAGACAACCCAAAGCTTTATTTTTTTTTCAAAGCTTTATTTTCTTCTTTCTCTTTTCTTAGTTACCTCATTAAATAATTTTTGATGGGTTTTTCTCTGAATTTTACGGTAGATATGTTTCATTTTGCTGATAATCTGAAATGGTTCTCACATAATTTCAGATTCTATCTGGTCTTCATATCTTGAATCCATATTTCCAGTCTTTATCTTCGACACTAATTTGCTTAAGAAAAACTAGAAGTGTAGCCCCAGAATTTTCATCAATGCGGTCGGTTTCTTAGAAGGGGCAGTGAATGCCCGGTCCACCTATCAATTGCTAACCAGAATACTCATTACTCACTATCAGTAATCAAATACCATAACGTTCAGATCGATTAGTTATATCATTTTCAACTCTTGAGCTGCAACAATTAACCTAATAAATATATACATAGAGACTGAACGTTAAGCAGCATTAGCATTGGAAGCAACAGCAACTCTACAATTTTGATCTACTAATAGACTTGTCCAGTAGTGACAAGAAATCTTTAAACAGACGGCAATGCCTGAACAAAAAGGATCAAAATTTTTTAGAACAAAATATGGGACATTTGGATGACTGGATCTATTGCAGATGAATTGAGAACTTGAAAATAGAGAACGGGAAATTTGGGGAGTCAAAAGAAAAGGGCAAAACTAACTGGATTGCAGAAGATTTCACAGCCGAGATGAGAAATTATTTCATATCAAAAACCCCGCACTCAGCTATCAGGAGGCCATAATATATTGTGCTATGAAGATTTGTGAACTAACAAAAGGAATGCGGAACTAAGTTTTACAATTAGTTGCAGAGGAAAAATCTACACAGCAACAAACCCAATATCATTCCTCAAATGCAATTCTATAAGCAAAACAAAGCCGACCATAAAGAGACTTCAATTGTACCATTTTGCAAGCCATTCAACTTAATTTGAAAAATAAAATAAATAAAATAATCTGATTTTAAAAGAAAAAGGACAGAGAAATTCACCTGGACTCAACAGTTTGTTTGGCTTTCTCGAAAGCCCATTCAATAAGCCTTGGATCAATAGAGGCCAACCCTTTTGTTTCGCCAAGCTTCAGTTCAAGAAATTTTGCCAATGCTGCTGCCTTGTTTGTCTTCGCTAACCCTTTCACCAGCTCTCTCTCTGGTTTTCCTTCTCTGTCCAGAAGGACAGGAAATGGGGGACTTGGAAAATGGAGCAGAAACCAGAAGACCCCTTAAAGCAGGGATTGGAAACAAGAGGTGCATACCATGTTGGAATGCAAGGCTCTTCTCTTTTCAGAGTGGAATGTTAGCAAGACAGATACAAAGGATCCCACATTTGTTCGGATATTACTCAATGGAAAACTGAGCATAGTATCTTATTGTTTCCAGATTCTACATTGGTTGTATATCTTGAGGAGTCTGAAGTTGTTCTCTATAAAAGAGTATAAGAAAAGTGGGCTTTGTAATTGAACCTAAAAGACATGGACCCGAGTGTGTTGGGTCTATAGATTATTAACAAATGTTTTTATTAGTTGGGTTGAAACTTGGGCTGGAGATTCAGTGCGGTCAGGCCCAATTTTTATTGGACTATGAGAAAGTCTAGTGCGGTCCATGGGCCGCACTGGTCTTATGGTCGTTCTGCATCTGGAATGTTGGTGAATAGTTGCTTACATACTCATTATTGATCTGCTTTAACCCATCTTGCAGAGGCAGATCCTTTCTAGCACTATCTTAGCAATAACTCTAGAATAGTGTAATTTTCAGTTCTTCCGTCCTGAGTTGATTAATGTTGAAATGAAATGTGTTTACGTGTCGAGAATAGGACTGTTGAATTGACTGGGGTCAAATTTCTTTGCCTACACCTACAACAATCTGATTGCAAGTAGCTTCAACCTGTTGTCCCTATAGGTTGGGCTACAGTTGTGTTGCAGCTTGTTGTTTTAATTTGATCAACTTTGCTGATTACTAGTCTAATCTAATCGTTCTTGATAATGCAACGGTCATCTTTAAACTCATTCTGATGGTACTTTTTCCTGACCAATTTATGCTCGTATTGATATTCTCCACTTTTTATCAGGCAGAGGCTGCGTATGATATGCTGCTCATGCAGAGGTTATCACAGAGGAGAGCTGGGAAAGTTGCAAATAGCAGTATCCGTTATGCTGACGCTAAACCTGTAAATGCTCCAAAAATGGGATCAATGCCCAAGTGGCTGCAGACTACTGCCCGAAACTCCCCTATCTCAGTTGAAGCTCCATCTACCAGTGAGTTAGGTGTGCAAGCTGGGGTCTATGGAGCTCTAATGGTCTTAACGTATTTTAATGGTGCTTCAGCATCTTCACCGGCCCCATATTCTGGGGCTGATGTCCCTGGTCTGATTTTAGCCACTAGTTTTGGGGCATCTTTATACTTCTTGACCAAGAAAAATGTCAAGTTAGGTAAGGAAGTGATACTATCCTTTTTTCATAAACCTTGAAATTCCTGCAGTTTTTCTCTGTGGTTTTCCTCTATTATTATGGCTGTTTGCTGCGACTTCTTTGTTTGCATCTCTTGAGCCTCCAAAAGAGAGCCTTGCAGAACTATGTTAGCATGGTCAATTCCTGAGTCAGTTCCTATAGTGAAACAAAGATTACTTACTTTATTGTATTGGCATACTGATGGACCTCCTTTTTGTACGACCCTTATATGCAAGCAAAGAATAAAATGAGGATTGGATAATACTGTAATGGACAAAGAGAACAAGTATTCAGTTAAATGTTTAACAATAAAATTTTACCCCAGCAACTTCGTCTTATTTGAGCTTATTCATCTGTTGACTTAGCTTACTGGTTTGTTATAGCCTTCTAGATAATTCTATCAAATAGTATAAGACGGAGGTGAGAAGAGATACTGAATTAGGCAAAACTTGATTGTCTCTTTGAAGAGAGATTTGGTCGTCTCGAAAAGCTGAACACTGTCTTGTACCTCCATTAATATCAACATCAATTTCTCTCAATTCCTTTTACTTTTGTTCTCCCCATCAAAAAAATTAGCAAACATGATCCTATCACATACCTAGAAAGAAGTTGGAGAGTCACTAGTAATTTTAAGGAGTGAAAATTGTATAAATGTGATAGTTGGAGAATATTCTCTTCAATCTGCAAATGTTTCTGACTTCAATTTGTTTAATTCTAGACTCCAAGTAAATACCAAGCCATCAGAGGTGCAGCTTATGGATGTTTGGTGAATAACTGATTGTCATGATGAAATCCTAAAATTACAGCTACTTAGTTGTCATGCATGACAGCATGAGTCAGCAAAAGCAGAGCTTGAGTTTGCATCTTTCCCATGCACTTTGTTATGCTCCAAATCTTAGGCTATTCAGGCTCTTAGATATTGCACATAAAAATTTTGGCATACCAATAATCACCGGGCGAATCAGCTTGGTAGCCTGCGCACCCATTGGGGGCTTGTGATTGTTGATCACATGCTCGTCGTGTAAAGAAATATGGATTCAAGTATTGTGTACATGTATAATAATTCTTTTCATATTATATGCCTTTGGATACCCAACAAGCCTAGTCTCAAAGTAGTTTTGTGAATATCGAGCTTATTTTGAGAGTAATTGGAGGTTTTGCTTTTTGCAGGGAAGGCGGCTGTCATAACAATAGGAGGCCTTGTGACTGGTGCTGTCGTGGGTTCAGCAGTTGAAAGTTGGTTGCAAGTTGACATTGTCTCTTTTCTTGGCATACACACACCAGCTACAGTTGTGGGTGAATTTGTACTTTTCTCTCAATTTTTGACCTCCTTGTATCTAGTATAGGACAAGCCTTAATCGTATTACTCAGGGCTGGGCTGGGAGGTCAATTGTCTTTTGCTAGGTTCAGAGATACTTATGTAGGATGTGTATTTCTTCAACCTGTACAAAGATAATATATATATATATATATTCAAAAACCTAAATTAGTTATATTATATGTTTGCTTTGCAACATTACATTTCATAGCAGTTGGTCTTCAATCCAAGAAATTTCCATCTTTGCTCTAGACATCACCTCTGGAAAGCAGACTGAGCAGTTGAAGAATGACCCTTTGCTTTGAATGTCCAAACAATGACATTATTTTGGAGATACGTTGGGGAGTAAACATACTGATGCATTATCATAGAAGCTGGTTGAATATTTCCAGGATAAATGTAATTGAGCACGTCAGAGTGTGTGTGTGTGTGTGTGTGTGTGTTTTATTTAAAGGAAATTTAGCATCTATTACCTATAAATTAATTAATTAATTAATAATAAATCAAAAAATTAATTGTATTTTATAATAGTGTCATTGGAACGTCTAATCAGGAGTGCACTAAAATTTTCAACTCTAGTAAATAAACCATCAGCCCAAGTCCTGAGAATCTCAAACCAATCCTGTACAAATTTGTAGGGATACTTCTTGCTAACAAATAAATAAGCAAGAATCAGGAAATCACTTCCTGGAACAAAATACGACAACACATTAACCAAGCGCAATCCAATAAGAAATGCATAAAATTTGTGCCTCGGCGACACAATTTCATTTACAACACTTGAAACTCAAACTCCAGAATACTAAAGTCTACACGTGATGGATTTCAATATCATCTGCTGCTGTTCTCGTCAATATTGGATGGTTTCCCAACTTTCTCAGCATTCACACTCTTGTTTAAAACATCAGTGTACATGGTTAAAGCAGCCTTGGAGAATTCTGTCATAGACTCGAAAACTTTACCAAACCCTGTCTGAAACCCATTCAGCGTTATCCTCTCAGTTTCTTGCACGCAGTTATGGTGTTTTTCCTTCTCCATATCAACCCTTTTCTGGAAATTGTCCAGCATATCCTTCTTTTCTTTCAAATATTCTTCCCGATGCTCAATACTTTGCTCTGTGTTGTGGTCAGTGAGTTTGAAATTGAACCTGTTATTCTCAAATTTTTGGAATGCCAGAATCTTCCTGTCCAGTTCTCGGGATAGATTGTCAACTTTTCTTTTTTGCTGCTGTTCCTCTCCTTTCCTCAACCACAGAGCTCTAACGTCCATGCTGCAGCTTTTTAGAGCATAACAAACTCCCTTATCCGGCAACTTGTCGATTGAAGCCAACCAATCATGACAAACAACAAGAAGTTGGGGTCCATTTGAGTAACACGGGGTTGAACTTGTACCTCTGGAATAGAATTCAACTTCTGGGACTACAAACTTAGCCAGCCATCCATGGATAGCCTTGATGTAGGCTTTCTGGGCTCTGATGTATTCCATAAAGCGTGAACGCCAATTCAAAAGCTCGGTTTCCAGCTGCAGTGTAGCACGCCGGTGAGATTCATTGCAAAATTTTCCATATGAAGGGCAGGTAAAAAGGTTCACTTCTTGTATGATCTTGTTCTGGATTTCATGGGACTCGAGCATAATTTTCCAGGTTTTCATCATGCTGCAATCACAAGGAAAAAAAACAAGGTGACTCAATAATCATATTAGAGTTTCTTTTCTCTTCTAGCAAATTCACTTGTCCCAGTTCATACCCTTGTAGAAGTTCATTTATTTGAGGCAGCAGTTCTTCATCTCTCAGTTTCTCAATTTTGTTAGATATTGTTTCAGCACTTCGAATAGCAACAAGGATCCTGCTATATAAATCTTTTACCGCTGCCCTGGTTTTGTCCACTACGAGCCCTTCATCTCCTCTAGCATCGTGATCTCTTAGTTGACTGCATTTGCTTTCATATAATTTCCTAATTCTATCTCCATCCTAGAGGTAGTACAAAGCCAAATGCTTAATGGCAGAAAAAAGGAAGTTGCTTTATGCATCAAATTTTACTTGGCAAAACTGAAGAATCATTCCCCACGTTTTCCCTTTTTTTTTTTTTAAGGAACACAAAGCAATGTTAGACTAGACAAAATCCTAACTGTATTAGTTTCGGAGTTAAGATCTAAATGCACAGACCATGGAGTTGAAGAGTGTAGGTAAGTTTTATTATCATTTTAATCAAACAAAAGCAAGCAGGCAATACTCAAAAGTTGGTTACATTTTAGGGTGAAAGAAAAAGAGACGAATAAAATTTGACGGCAGTCAAAAGAAGAGAGTAGGCAGCTACTTGTAAAAGAAGAGTGGATAATTAACATCATATATGTACCTTAACCTCTTGGTAGAGTTTCTTCTCCCAAG
Source organism: Nyctanthes arbor-tristis (assembly GCA_963692815.1). NCBI lineage: Eukaryota > Viridiplantae > Streptophyta > Magnoliopsida > Lamiales > Oleaceae > Nyctanthes > Nyctanthes arbor-tristis. Next base: position 6,747 of record CAVNYN010241139.1, on the reverse strand, counting down.
CATAAAGCCTTCCTAGTGTCAGTGAATGGCTTCCAGAAGTCATTCCTCCACCATAATCAAATAGATCGTTGTTAAATTCTGTCCATGTCGATGAGTTCTTCGAACTAGATGCAACGAGGCTTTTGCATGATGAAGAACGCATAGTAGACCTCCATGGAAGAGCTTGGATTAGCTTTGTTGAATTCTCTGCATCCACATGAGATGTGTGAATGAATTCGATGGCGAGCTGGAGAGACTACTTGGAGTAGATGCGGAAGAGCACACGTCTGACTCCGGAAATAAACAGAAAATTAACTGGAAAAGAATTGGAGGAGAAGCCAGAACCATCACTTTATCATATGATATAATCAAGGGAAGGGAAACATGATTTTACTTGAACCATTTGTTTGTTGAACAAAAACGTTACAATATATAGCCTTTGAATGTTAATTGAAAAGTTTGATCTGTGATGGTTCTTGCGAAGGAAAGAAAAATTGGAGGGTACTGTGTGAGAAGCAAAAAAAGAAGCAGTTCAAAAATGCAATTCTAGTATGCCTTGTTAAAATTAAATCAACCCACAACAGAACTACTGGAAAATCAGTGAATCGCTCCCAAAAACAAAAGTGGTAGTTTCGCTTTGCAGGCATCAAAAAACCTATGGCAAGCAAAACTGTCGAGAAATGAAAAAAATAAATAAATAAGGAGGGGGTATGGTTTTGTGGGGGAAGAAAAGAAAAACAATGAATATATCGATCCAATCCAACCCCAAAAGGTAGACTGATACAAAATCCAAGCAGAAAGTTAATGAAAAAGTTTCACCTTTAATTTCCTCCAGATTAGACTGTAGACTGACCCGATTGCACTCCAGCATCCGGGTAACATCTTTGCCAGAATCATAGGCCCTAATAAAATGGTCTTCAATATCTTTTAGTGCTTCAAGCAACTCCCTCCCTCTGACTGGTGTATCAATGACAGTTAAACCCTTCTGCAGCAGCAGCTCCGCCGCTTGGTTCACGCTAGCACCACCACCAACCACTGCCTTCACGGCCTCCTCAATCCCACTATCTTCGTCCTTGAAATCGTGCTTCTCTTCAGTCTCCACGACTTCTCTCTCGCCTTCCATTCTTTCCCCTTCTTCTTCCTCTTCTTCAAGCTCCGGAATTCCTTCTTGTTCTCTCACGACCCTCAAATCCTCCTCCGAAATCCTATTATAACCACTTACTAGGTCTGGCCTTGTTACATTTGTAAATGGGTTAAAGAAGTCCCAACCAAAATCTCTTGCAGGGGAAGACATGGACTGAGGAGGCACGTCCATGTAAAAGTAGCCACAATCCTCAGGCTCTTCTTTCGCAAACTTTTCCTGATATTCTTCTTCGGAAGACTCTGAACTTGTAGAACAAGTGCAGGATCCACAAGCATTAATGGCTTCTTTGGTGGGTTCAGCCGGTGTTTGCTGGAGAAACAAAGGGTTAGAGACCACATTTTCTTTCGGAGGAGTGGGGGAAGAAGGTGGTGGAAAGGTTATGGAAAAAGGAGCCGGCGGCGAAGAATGGCGAGCAACAAAAAGACTTATGGCGGCAGAGACTCCAAAAAGTGATTGACAATATCTGTAATGTGCATCCGCTAGAGCATATCTTGTATCTACAGCCAACTTTAGTTGGCTTTTTCTCTCTCTACATATAGCCACCACTTGCTCTTCTTCTTCCAACTTGGAAGCAATACACCCCATTTTTGCCCCCCCCCCCCCTACTAAAAAGGGTATCTAGTGTAGAACATATAAAAAGGTAGGTTCTTGGAGAAAAATCTGGGTTTTAAAAAATGGAGGGGTGTGCCAAAATGGAGTCTTCTTGTTTACTTTGGCCTTTTCACTAGAAATAATGGATGGAGTGACAAATGTACAACCTTATAGAGGTGGTGTAGTTAATTCTTGAACCAACTCACTTGTTATCTGAACATTTCAAAAAGGGTTTGGAAAGAACAACCAGTTTGTTAGCCACTTCATTTTCCCTAAGAGATATCGGAGGGAGGGGGCATCTGCAGAAAAATGGAGGTGGTCACACACACGCGCGCGCACTCACCAAAGTAAAGTAGGTCTAATCTAGGGGAAAAAAAGGAAACAGGAGAAGAGAAGAGAAGAGAAGAGAAGAGAGGGAAGGGATCAGATGACAGGGAAAGGATGCTTTTTTTTTCCCGTCCTTTTTCTAATTTCTCCTACGAAATACAACACCACTGGGCAATGGCACAGCAAGGAGAAAAGAAATGTCTTCTCTATTTTTTTTTTTTTTAGCACTCAAGTGAGTTCTCAGATTAGGAGGAAAAGAAACTGCATTGAACTGTGTGTTGACTACTGTTTATGTATTGTGGGGGTGTTGGGGGAGAGAGATTCTGGTGCGGTAGAAAGGAGAGGTAGGGGGCTCGAGGAGGAGGTTATGGGGAGGGAAATTTCCGGAAAACACTTTGCATTAAAAATTTAGCAGAGATTTTTTAGAGGAATGGAAATGCTGACTGGTGAGAGAAAAGAGAAGTGAGTCAAAGGTTACCATTCAGACGAGGCTGCAGAGACGGTAGATTTGTGTCTCGCATTAGGGATGGCAATGGGGCAGGTTTGAGGCGGGTATGTCTTTCCCCGTTCCCGCTTTGTTAAAAATGGATACGGGGAGGGGGTGATTCGGGCCGGGTATAAAAAAATACTTATTACCCCCGTTAAGAAATAATTAAAAATATATAGAAAAAATAAAATTAAAAATATATGAAAAGTCATCTTAAGTATCATGTTAGTTTCATACTTGACATCTAGAATCGAAATTTCATAGAGAACAAAATATTTTTTTTAAAAAAAAGAAAGAGACCGGGGCGGGGCGGGGCGACCAAAACCCATCCCCGCCCCTTTAAGATTTCGGGGCGAAAAATTTCACCCCGTACCCTTCCCGATACTTAACGGGACGGGCATTCGAGGAGGATACTCCCGGGTATAGAGTAATACCCGTCCCATTGATATTCTTACTCCGCATGTATGTCCAACCTACACCCCCAGTCCCCCCGCCGCCCAAAAAAAAAAAAACTTGCACAATGACAATCTTTTGGGGTTTTTTGCCAGCTGACCTCGTAATTATGAGTTTATTATTGCTTTAGTGTGTCATTAAGAAATTATTTGTAAGGACATTAATGTAATTGTCAAATTCATATATCTACATAAACAAAAAGTCTATTTTAAATTTTTCTTTTTATTGTTAAATATCACTGAAAGTTAAATTTAACATCATTAAAATGTCACATTAGATGTGTTAAACAAAATCACTAAAATCTACTCAATTCTAAGTGGACATCATTCTTGTCAAAAGTTATTGATCAAAATTCATTAAATAAATAAAAAAAAAATTCAAAAGCATTAATTCTAACACAATGTTAAAATTGCTGTTAAAGTTAACAACAAAGTTAACAACTAACTAGATTCTTTTAAGAATTTAACATAACTAATGTAGCTATTTTTTTGAGTTGTTAACTAACAATAACTTAATTTTACACTGTCAATATGGATACTCTTAGAGTGCCATTAATTGGGTTAATGATTTATATTGATATATATATATACACACACACATTGTGCCTGGTATCACCTTTCCAAAAGCACTAATGCTTGCTGAAAATTGGCCAAAATTTTTGCAAAAGACTTGTCCGTTTGGTAAAAAATTCAAGTACTATGTTATGGTACTCCAAATCAATGAAAAATTCACAATGCGATCTTGAACCTCATTTTTAAGAGCCTTGAACCCATGTGTGGCTTAGTTATTAGTCTAGAATATCATATTAAGATACTCTTAAAATACCGAATATTTTGTCGTTGATTTGGGTTGGACATTTCAAACACTTGTCATTATGAGTATAAAGTTTATAAAATTAATCTAGCGCTATACATATGACATGATACGCCACCATATAACCCATATGGCGTGTATCAGGGCATGCCACATGAGCCATATGATGTCATATTGTACTATATGCATGGTACCATAATGGGATTAGTAGAGTTTGTGTGGGATTGTGGATTCCCTTTTGCTCTTGGAATTTTATTAAGTGGTGGACAAGAATAACATTTCCGAGATTGGTGTTGATGTTCCAAATTCACTGAGAGTGAGAGGTGTGCTAGCTCCCAAAAAAGAAAAAAGAGAAAGGGAAATTTTGCTGAGTAATGAGAATATATGCACAGATCTAAGTCCATATGCATGGGAGTGCCAATCCAACCTGTTTGCTATTTAGTCCATTCCCAAAAAAAAAAAAAAAAAAAAAAAAAAAAAAAAAAAAAAAAAAAAAAAAAAAAAAAAAAAACCTATCACAGTCCAATAAATAACATTGACAAGTGATTAAACTCGCATTCGTCTACTTTTATATGGTATAAATAATCTTACATTCTTACTTGGTTGTTATTATTGAAAAAGATCAAATTTTACATCACTGGGATGGTAAAACCTGGTTGACCAAGTGTGCATGGGATGAGAAAAACCAATGCTGGCTTCAACAAGTAGTCACGGAAGAGTAATGACAAACTTTCATATTAGTTCACCAATTAATTTATCAGTTGTGTATTAATAAAAAGGGTAAAAGTGCCAATTAAAGAATTTAAATAATTTGAGCTTTAGATATTTTAAGATTAAAATTGTAAACCGGTAAACTAATTGGTAAACTAATAGAGAAGTGTAGCATTACTCGCCACTGAAATTAGTTCAATTCAACCATGGTTGCACTGTTATTATTATTAGGGTTAATTTCAAAATGTTCCCCGACCATTGCACTTTCTATCAGCTGAATCCCTAATTTTTTTCAATGTCGTAGGCCTCCAACTTTTCATAAATTCTCTTATAAAGTCATTTATGGCATTTTTACCCCTTACATTTTAAATAAAAAACCAAAAACAAAATTCTACAAAGTAGTAAAATAATAAAAATAAAAAGGAAACCTAAATAAGCACTCATTCTACTTCTATTTAACATGACCGTACATGCATTATTTTTCTTTTTTAGAAAACCCTTATTTTTTCCTATCATTTTTTATAGTGACGGAATGAACAAACAGTAAAATTATAGGTCTTCTTATTTGCTATTGGAAATGACTACAGGAATTTGTCACTTACACTGAGTTGAAATGTATGGCTAGTTAAATAGATATGGTGGAAAAAAATTATTTTATTTTTATTATTATTACTTTTTATTTTATTATTCCAGTAATTAATACATTCTCGTCATTGATTACTAAGCCTGGATTATTTTTTGTCATATTATTTTTATTTTATTATAAAAGAGAGTGCAAAATATATACGTGTTTGGTTGGCTGGTTGGTTTTTATGGGGTGGCGAGAATATGCCCGACTCAGACTGACACACTGATTAAAGCGCCCCCCCTTCCCCCCTCCTCTTTCACACAGAGAGAGAGAGAGAGAGAGAGAGAGTGCAGGCCCTGGGTTTTAACAAGTCCAATCCCAACCCCTTAGATTGGGCTACAGAGTTCAATTTGAATTCCTTCATTCCTTCCAAGTGTTAACATAACAAACCGCCCATCAACACAAATTATATTCTCTCTCCTCCTTTTTCTCATTTCACACCACCACCCATCAAAGACAAATTCCTTTGGGCGATTGACTTTCATTCATTCATCATCGTCTTCTTCTATCAGTTTCACACATCACTGATAAACCTCTCCAATATATCAATTCATTTTTACCTCTTTTTAAGGTTATACTAAAAAATTTAACACCACCAAGTAATAAACGACTTTAATTAAACAACAGATTGTGAGACAGCTATAATCATTCTCACCTCCAAGTATCTCTCTTCTTCCGTGTGTGCATTGGAAACAACTCTTAACAAGCAAGCTATGAGCTATCAGTATTCACACCACTGTCAAGGAACGAGCATTTTTGGAGGGAGATTAGCGCCACCCCCTTTCACAGATATATTTGGACTCTTGGCTGAACTAGCCTTGCTCACAAGATCCGACTCAAGAAACACAATAATAACTGTGATATCGTCATGAAAGTGCCGACGCACTCCTAGCTCTATTTTCTTCAAGTCAGAGTACCTCATTTCCCTCTTCTTCGCTGCTTCTTGTAATGCTGCCTTCACTAATCTCCTAGCACTACCCTGCACCCAAAAAATTGAAATTTCATTTTACATTTTTTAATTATATAACTTATCCTGCATGCCTCGGTGTGCATGTAAGAAATTTCTTCTTCTACTCTTCCTCACTCTGTATGTTGAAAAGCAGAAAGAAGGCTCAACTTACAAGTCATTTAATTAGGAAATCAGGCATTATGGAACCATGATAGATTTTACATCGGTAAAGGACTTATTGTGATATAAGCTATCAGCGCAAAATAATGGTGAGAATTGGTAAATACTGGTTTCAATGGATTTTTTAACGTAAATCTTTAACTATGTTGCATATTACTTTTCAAATTGGAATGTTGCTGATGTTAAAGCATCAATTATCTTACACTGTGTGGATGGTTTTGGACTAGATCAACTGCTTCTTGGTTGGTGAGGTGCTCCCACAGTCCATCTGACGCAAATATAATGAATTGATCCTGAGGTAGCAATTGGTGCACAGAAATTGATGGTTCTGAGCTCAATATTGGTCTTTTGAAAGGTTCACCAACTCGAAACTTTGCATATAGTGGCTCCCTATTGAATTCAGCCTTCTTCAGATACACATCGCCAATTGATCTTGAAACCTGCAACTCCACATGAATGAGAGCTTAGATGTGTCACAATTCATG
>CAVNYN010241137.1:0-11586 GCA_963692815.1 Nyctanthes arbor-tristis | reverse complement strand
CATGTTAAGAAGCATCAATGAAAAATCATAAGGTGCGTCTGATTCATTTACTGAAGTAACTTATTTACACTAAAATCATCTGTATAACTTCATAGATAGAACCACATAGCAGAAGAAGCATAGAAAAGCACCTTTACTCCTATAAAATTACACTATCAGGAGGGTGATATAAAATGGGAAGCAAAATAAAAATATGAAAACCAGAATTCACCCTTGAATCGAAGATAAGTACCTTAACAGCCATAGAAGAAAGTTAGCTCAATGCATATATATGCCAATTATATTTGTAATTTTTCTTAGTTGTATTAATTTACATAACTTTCAACTTCATAACGCCAATATTCAAGAAAAGATGAAGCAACTAATAATGCTATCAAGTATTACTGTCTATGATGCTTTCTAATCATTCAATCACACCAACATCAGGAATATGAATGCATACTAAAAAGGAGATTGTAACGACAACAAATAACTCTTTCAATAAGCAAAGCATTTGAAGACAGTGTCATTAGTATTGGCATGCAGGTTGATTAAGCGAGTGGTGCGTTGATCACATACCTTGCAGGTGAAATAAATAAACAAGTCGATAGAAAAAAACGAAAACATATTTCATTTATTAGTCTCTTTGTCAAAATTTAAACAGAGAAGGGAACCAAGATAAATTATGTGATTTCAAGAAATATTAATGGTTTCTTTGCCTTTTTAGACAAATTTGGTTTCTTAAAAAACTCAAATGATAACTGTTCCATCTTGGTGCCTTTTAAGGAATCATTGGTTCCTTAGAAAAAATAAATTTATAATATAGATAATTTTAATGTATGGAATTCTCCAACTTAGTCTCCAAAATTTCTTCAAATTTCATCTAAAGGAGGGGGAAACCAGGCTCAAGGCAGAAGATTTAGCCACCGTTAATTAGCAAATTGACTAATTTTGTAAGAAATAAGAGAGAGAATGAATGTGATTGAATAGTAAAGATTTATATAACGTATACAGATCTCGTGAATATATGTGAATGTAATTTATTTGCCCAAACTTTGTTTAAAATTAGAATTGATTTAACAAACAAATGCTTAAATTCTTATTTTTAGTCTTTCGTATACGTTTTATGATTATGTTTTTGCTTTTTACTAAGTTGGTCACTCTGTCAAGACCAAGACTCCCTACTTTTGTAGTTCGTAGTTAATTATTTCATATGATATGATCCAAAATAATCTCAAAACAAAAGAATTAAATGCATTTATTGTTCCTCATATGTTTTATATCTTTTGCTTTTTGTTAAACTTAAGACAAATACTCCCTACTTTTGTACTCTGTACGTAATTATTCATCAAATAATTGAAACCAAGCTCAAAGAAATGAAGAAATCATCGCCAACTTCTAAAGAAATTTCAAGAATTTTGGTTGCTGTCATTTTGCCAATATATATTGAAAGCTTTGAATAATCTAGAATCTTGTTGTGGTGAATGTGCCGAGAAGGACCCAGAATTTGTTTAGGTTGTTAACCAAAATCCACCGCCAATCGGAGATTACTATGGAGCATGGGAATGTCGGTGGAGTGTTGCCTATAAATATATGGCTGCCTCGTTTTGTAGAGGGTGCATGAGATGTGAGTAAGAATTGGGCAGAAGTGTTTACTCAAGTGGGTGAGAGTTAGTGTAGTAATAATTAGTGTGAGGGTTGAAGCCTCTCATTTGTGTAAAAATATATTTTGTGAGTATATAATAAAAGTAATTTCTCAGTGTGCAGTAAATTTTATAAGTAGTAAAGTTTTGATAAACAGCAAATAGTATCAGAGCTTGGGAGAAATTAACAAGTGGTATTAGAGTTTAGCAGGGTTAATAAGGAAAAAGTTAAATGTTTAGTTATTCGTATATGCTTTATGGTTATCATTATTATTATTATTATTATTATTATTATTTTACAAAATTGAGTCCAAGGCCAGAACTCCCTGCTTTTTTTACGTAGGTTGTAGTTTATTATTTCATTTGATAATTAAAACCAACTTCAAGATGAGAAGAGTTATAAATGATTATTGGTTTTAATTAGTCACAAGTTAAGTCAAGGCGCATACAATCTACTTTAATATTCTACTTAGTTATTTCATCACACAATTAAATCAAGCACAAAACAAGAGTAAAAGATTCACTGAAATACGTCAGCTACACCAAAGAGTTGTTATATATTGACGTGATGGTTGTTTCGCCTAGGAAAATTAACTTGAGCATGAAGGGTTCAATTTTATTATAAGTCCTTTGTGTATACTTTATAATTATCATTTCTTTATTTTTCTTGGCAAATTGAGTCAAAAATCCAAACTAAAAATGATAACTTTCCTAATTTGAGACCACATCGATCAATATATTTCTAACATGTACTTTGTTTCCCAATGAATGAAGTGTGGGTTGAACCACATCTCCAAAACAAAGACATCACATAAGCCGATAAAACATTCTCAAAAGGGCCGGCAAAGAGAAAATATCGTAATTAAGAGTTAAGACTACTTATTATTTGTTAAATCTTGTAAGTTTATTAGCCAAACCAGCCGTTAATATATAGCATATACTCAATTCATCTCAATTTTTCTTTAGAGCCAATGTGAGCTCCGTTATAAAGTCGACGTACTATCACTTTTTTCCTCAGTACAAAATATTATGACATATCACTTTTTCCTCAAATCAAGTGTTGTCATGTACTTTTTTCTCTCTATCTTTCCTTTTTTTTTTCTTTTCCTTTTTTCCATTTTTTGATATAAGGGGAAGATAATGGAGGAGAGTGAAATTAGGAGGCGGATGTTTCTAGTTCAAATATGAGTTTTACTCAAAAATTTAAATACCAAACCACTACAGTACAATTCAAACTACTAGTCCTAATTGATAACACATATCTTTTATTCAATTAATAATATTCATAATCTTCTCCTCACTACCCAATTGGACAAATATGTACATGCATGCAATTTTAACTTTATATAGTGGAGAACAGCCTTTGTACTGAATACTAAAATAAGTTACTTTACTAACCAAAAATTGATTGCTTGGACAACTACTTTATGTTTCAAGTTTCATATTTATTTATTATTAATAATATTCTCTACCTTGTGGAGAAATCAAAGGTGAACACCATTATATATTGGTAACTGGTCGTGGTCTTGCATGGAAGACATAATTCCCAAAGAGAGAATCGAATAATTCCCCCACCCTTCCCTTTTTGCTTTTTCATGGTTTGCTGCAACTCTCTTTATCACTCCCCAAGAAAATGCATGAATGGTGATATCCCCAGGTATCTTACTAGGCGACGTTGGTACACGATCATGATTGAAGGACAATAATACTGAATATTACTACGTATAATGAACAAGATTTACGGTCTAATTTCCACCCAAAATAGATTAGGGTTTTTATACTCCTTTTGATTATTTTCTTCATTTGCGTATACTCAACTATTAATTTACTTTACTCAAAAAACTGTTAATTTACGAAATCAATATAGGCCCAGTAGGCCCACCCTTTAGTTACGCCATGCAGGTACCAACGTTATGTGACCCATGTAGGTGCATTTGATACATGGCACTCAATGTAGGTTTTACAAATTTTTTTATACAAAAGATTAGAGAAGGAGGAATCGAACTCTTAGTTAAGAGTGTGAAAAGTTAGCTCATTTGAATAATGTATATCAGATCACTAATAAAATATGTATGGTTGCTCTACTTCTCATTTTTTTTTCCTTAATAATTAATCATTGTTTGTTTATTACACTGAACATTACTATGAATATAATCTACTTTAGGGAAAAAACCTAGGAATATATATAATAATCTATAATAAGATATTAACTTCTTTAACTCTTGAGCAGTCTATTCACCGAACAGGTAATTAATTAGGGTTCCTAAGTTGTTTTCTTCATTTTTTTAGTGGGGGGGGGGGGTGGGGCCCCACTCTCCATCTATAGTACCAAAACTTGACTATACAATCTGCTATGCCGATCGACGCAGCCATAATTAGGGTTTCGCCCATTTCCTTTCTTCTTCTTCTTTTTTTTTTTCTTCCATTTGTTTTATTGGAGAATGGTGTGTTGGTGCTTTTCTAACCTTACCTCTCTCTCTAGAGATGTACACTATGTTTGGTAACCATTTATAAATACCTAGAATTTATTAACCAATTTAAATTTCAACTTTTGGACACATGGTAACACCACATTTAACCATATATTTGATTTGACTTAAATTTTTACATCATTTTAATCATTACCTCTACATGACACAATCAAATCTCAATACCTATACAAAATTTGAAATTTAAATCTATTTATAAATCCATTCATTTATGAATGGTTACCAAACAAAGCCGCAGAGACTGATGATTAATTCAAGGAATATGACGAAACATGATGAGGGAAAAGAAAAAACGTGACAGCAAAAAAGCCATGGCAATGTAGAGGGAGAAAGAGAAAAGAGATCAATACATCTCTCCTGATATATCATATAAATAAAGAAGAAAAAGTTTGGTCAAATTAAGCCTCGAAGACTACTTCTCTCTCTCTCTCTCAATTCCATCATCACCAGTTTCTACTTATCTTTATCGAAACTCTCTACCATTTTCACTTTCTTTGGTTTTGAGCCTTCTCTCCCTAATGTTCCCATTTCCCCGATATCAATTAAGTACTCCCTCTTTCATTTTTCCCTCAATTTTTATAATAATAATTAATAGTAATAATAATTCCATTTCTTCTTATAAAATTATATATCATAATTGGCGTTTCTAGGGTGTTCTAGCCATGCAACTTATAATTATTTTACTCATGCTTCAGATTCCGCTTCTCACACACACACATGAGTGTACGTACACCACTCTCCTTGGTAAAAGAAACATTTCATTTTACGTATATTATATATACACATAATTAGATAGGAGAACTTTAATTTTAGGACCCGTTTGATTATATTTATAAAATCAATTTATAATGAGTGAAAATGAGTGGTGAAGATTTAATTGAAGTTTGAAATGTGTGGTGATTGTTGAGTAGTTGTCAAGTCAATAATTAAATCCTAGTAGGTGAATTTATAAATTACAAAAATAAATTATATCGAACAAGCTCTTAGATAAAAAACTAGATCTCATATAGAAAGATTATTAGTGCACTTTCTGAACTTTCAAGAGAAGGTAATTTCTTTGAGAGTTAAGTTATGTTGATCAATATATATATATTAGTACTGTGGTTTGGATATTGCTTGAGTTAATTTGTATTTGTAAAGTATTTGACTTGCTAAATAGATTACATTAGCTCTGGACACAAGTACAATAAACAGAATATTCAAAAATAGGAAAGGAGTCAAAATTTTCATTAGAACAGGAACTGCGATTATTGAAAGGGAGACACCATGACCCCCTACTGATTTCTAAAAATGTATAAGATAAAAATTAAATTAATGTAAGGAATATTCGGTGAATAATTGGTATGCTTTTTCTTTTTATTTTGTGTTCCCTTTAAAATCCAATTAATTTCTTCTTAGTCAACAATCAAGGCTTATATGTTTGACCAACTTTTGTTTGCCAACTTGGCATCTTCAAGCATACATTGCTTAACCTCAAAGATAATATGCATGCTAGAAAAGCAATGAGAAATCAACTCATTTTTTCTAATGCAAATTCAAATGCATCATTAGCGAGTAGGATGACCTCAGCTAACAAGAGATTACTCTGACAAGTATGCTGCACACTTCACGACTTTAACGGATAAAAACGTCCATAGCTGAATTAAACGTAAACCCGCAAATATCCAGATCTCTAGCAAGGAATAAGGACAACGCTGGAATTTGTCTCCAAACTCTGGAATCCATAAAAAGCAGCAGTTTAGAGCTTTATCAAATTTCTCAATATCTCCAAATTACTCTATTAATTTGGTGGGATTAAATTACTGCACATTGTTTTTAGTTAAAAGAGGCAAATGCAGATAAATATACGTACACATTAATTAAAGAAAAGAAAAGAAGCCTCAACACTTGCAAATCTCCAGCACTATCTGCCTCGATCTTCGAGGCTTTAACCAGTATATATATAGCACTCTCTCAAGTTCCGCTCTACACAGAACCTTTTCTTTCAACAGCATTTGCACCATTAGAAAATCTTACTCACAACTCTGAGTTTTCTTAAGGTCAGGATCTATCTCCATTTCTCTTCTAAGTTAACAGGTTCACGTGGCAGGTTTGTTGTGCAGTACTCGATATAATGGTAGCATAGTATAGCGAGAGTTGGCTTCGCCAGTGCTAGTTGTCGAGCTTTATTTACTTAGATAGAAGTCTTTAGCGTTACAAATTTTGATATAAAAACCGGGATTTTAGTTTGGGGACTAAATTCGTGTAACATTGTCTAGTCTAGTCTAGTACGGTTTAGTGTGACTCATTTATATGATTTATTCGTGGGTGTTATGAAACAGGGGAAATGAATAGGCCAGGAGATTGGAACTGCAGGTCATGTCAGCACCTGAATTTCCAGAGGAGGGACTCGTGCCAACGGTGTGGAGACCCAAGGCCTGGTGATTTCGGAAGTTTAGGCGGTGGACGAGGCAGCTTGTCTTTTGGCGGCTTCACTACTGGCCCTGACGTGAGGCCCGGCGACTGGTACTGCGCTCTTAGCAACTGCGGTGCGCACAACTTTGCGAGCCGCTCCAGCTGCTTCAAATGCGGCACCATCAAGGACGACTGCGGTGGTGGCGGAGGATTTGAGAGTGAAATGGCTCGATCTCGAGGGTTCGGGTTCGCAGCCAGCAGCCGCTCCGGATGGAAGTCCGGGGACTGGATTTGCTCTAGGTAAATATTCGTTGCGAAACTTACAACTTGTTTGGTAAGATAAACTATAGGATTATATACTCGATATGATCATTTGGGAAAAGGTTCAAAATTTTGGTGTCTTTTAGGATTTATGTTTGAAATGTTGGCTAATAAAAGGGACTGAACAGGACGGGATGTCAAGAACACAACTTTGCTAGTAGAATGGAGTGCTACAGGTGCAATGCACCAAGGGAATCCGCTAGCAAATTTTCATACTAATAGCGAGCATCGAGATTCTCTATTTTTGGGTAAAGTCGTGTTTTCTTTTACAACTAGTTTTTATTATTATGCATTTTTTGACTTTAAAAAAAAAACCCCATAAATTATAATTTTTTATGAATTTTAATTTCAGGTTCGAAGACTATTAACAGAGAATCAAGTTTGAAATTGAAAAATCCGAAGGAGGAGGATGAAATTTTTTGGCACGCACTTGGAATTTCATGTTTTCTGAATTTTTTGATATTTTGATTTTTAATGTAGGAAGTATAGGTCAATTATGATTGCATAATCGTGTTGAAGTAGACGTAGTCCTTTGTTTTGTGAGCTTTTATTAGTAGTATGAGATATATCGATCCTTTGTATTTCTTGTTGTTTCAATCTAATTTATAATATCAATTATCTCACTCTAAAAAAATTCTAGTACGATTTTTAACTCGAACGCGAATTTTAATATTTGATGAAGGTTGTCACATATACATTGTTAACGTGCAAGTTGAACTAGCACATTTATATCATATGTCGAGTCACGATAATAATCATTGAAAAAATATATATATATATATATTTATGTATTTATTGCTAGAAGAATGGAATTTTTCAAGATAATTTATCTTAGGAAACCAAAGAAACCTTTGTACTTTACATACAAATAATATTTTTATATTCACAATGGATATTTTCTACGTCTTCCCAATGCACCCCCCCGGGGGAATATTGTCATTTTACATTCACATCTACTCTAAATACCACTAATTATATGTACGGATAAGTTGATAAACTATATCGAATCGTGCATCGTTTTATTGTTCTCATATGAAGTAGGAGCATCCTAGCACGATTGTTGTGCATGCTTCCATAATGAATAACTCTTGATCTGATAAAATTAAAATCAATCAATTCATCTCTAAAAACATATATTACTCTTGTAATAATAATTTCAAACTGACAACATAGTGTGTGTGTGTATATATATATATATATATATACACACACACATGTTTAGTTGTACATGATCATTTAAGTATTCATAATCATATTCTGAAGTGATACGTCTAACGGCGTCAAAAGTTCAAAATGCAAAAGAAAGTTATCTACTTAAGAAAAGTTATTGATGTTCACATAGGATTCCCTAGTCTTTGGGATATCATCTTTTGGTAAGTTGGTTTCATTGACATTCTTAAGGTTAATTAGAGAAAAATAAATGGTCAAAAAGTAACCACACATTGATTTGTGTTTCCTATTAGACTCCATTCTTTAACTTTTGAGTGGATTCTTGTTCTCCTTTAAGCAGGCTTTGCATTCCCTTACGTGGTTTCTTCATACAAGTCAATTAGCCTGCATTCTGTCCTCTCACCATGGCTCCACGCTTCTTTATTCCTGCTTTGCTGCTCAAAAAAAGATGAATATATGATGTCGCGTCAAAATGAACGATTCCGTGATCATATAATTATCTGAGTTTCGATTTTACTTATAATCCAGTGTATTGCTAGCTATTATTATTATTATTATATATTAATGCCGTCAACTTTACTACAACACTATATCAAGTATGATCGTATAATTCTAATTAATGTTAATCACAAAGCTCTGGCTTTATATTTATGATCATCTCGATCGACTAACTGTTGAAGTTGTGAGTATTTGTTTAGTGCTTAGAGGTGAATGAGAGAGAAGAACAATATGTATAAACAAATGTACGTATATAACACAATTATGAACAAGAGCTCTCAAATTGATGAAGGAGAAAGATTCTTGACATATGTTTGAGAATCTCAAAGACCTTTAATGATGAGCTTTAATTAATGTCAGATGGCCCCTAAAGTTCATGAAAATCAGTGAATTTGAATGATTGAGATGTTAGAGAAAATGGGTGGATTTCATTAACCACTGTGATAGTCAAAGACTCAGATGGTTCCAAAATTAAGAAAGATTTATATCCAATTTCTCAGTGCTATAAAAAGATTGCTTTTGATCCCTTCGTCTTTTGTAGGACAAAGCGCCATTAATAATAGTTAAGTGGACCAGGCTGACCTTGGTATGTTAGTGGCTAGGCAATGGTAAGGTTGGAAAAATGTGATAGGGAGCATGTTTTGGTGTACTGTATTAGACGAGAGTATGTTAAATAAAAGGGGATTTTTAGGTCATATAAAAAGAGTGTTGTACATCAAATGTTGTATCTTGTATGGTTGAACCAGAGTGATGAGGAATCACTCATAATAGATTTGAATCAACAATGTACTTTGTTTGTGCTAGACCAGTACTGGTAAGAATCGCAAACGTTCGAAATACGGCTAAAATTAATATGTGAAAATGAGTAATGGGTGTGAATACTTTGATGATCTTTCTACATATAGAATATATAAAATGGCCATTTTTTTTTTCTTATTTGGTGATAGAATTGCCTTCATGATATATATTATCTAATTTCTTGAAATGGTCAACTAGCACCTAAAGCACCCAACGTTATGCTTGGCTCAAGTCACCTATGTTTGCCATCTAAGGATGCAAGCTTTAGGTCAGAGACCATCTATAAGTTTGTGACAACTCAATAATGATCATGTCACAAACTGATTTATCTTTACATGCAAGGTGCACGCATTGGAAATAAGTAAAAGCCAACTAAACTAAACTTTTTATTTTTTAATTAAAAAAAAATGAGAAAAACTTAGAGATTGAAGAAATTTAAAGTGCGATATCTCATTCAATGTGACATAAGCTATTATGTAGCAAATATAATCGAATCATTTATACCTTCTCTCTCACCCTCTTGTTAAGGAGTTCAAGGGCCATGAAATGTATAATGAAACCTTATTAAACCGAAGTCTAGCACATCATCGATAATAATTTTTTTTATTATTAGTCCTTTTGGTAAATTTTTATTTTTATTATTTTTTTAAAAGATCACGCTTTAGAGACCGTTATACAGACCACACAATTGTAAAAAGTAATAAACCACTAGTGGTGGTTCATAACTGCAATCGCCATAATGCGGAGTTCGCGTGATTTCCATAGAAAACTGCATTTTGGTTCCCACTATATATTGTGTAAATTATAATGGCAAATAATTATTAATGATGATTTTGCGTTGAGGTTGAGGAATTGATCAAACAAGCCCTATATGTTTCTGGAAATTGATTTAGCACCGGGTACGCTATGGAACCATATGGACACCACATAGTCCATGTGATACCATAGCATACTATATATCCAATGCTAGAACGGGACTCATATGTTTGCTGTGTAGATGCCTATACGGGCTCCAAACTTAATAGCCCACAAATTCAAGACCTAAATGGGCTCATTTAGCCATGCCCCACATTTTGGGCCTAGAAAATTGTCTCCTTGAAGGAAAGTGGTCGGCCCGTGACCTCTCATGCTGCCCAATGCGTATAATGTAGTATCTTTTTTTCTTGAGCAAGTATAATGTTGTATCTATTCAACCAACCAAAATAATAATAATAATAATAAAAATAATAAAGAACAATTCTAGAGGACATGAAAAGTTATTAAAAAGAGCAATTCAAGATGACATGAAAAGTGGACATTATTAAGTGACATTTTCATGTGGCACACATTCATTGGGTGATGATAACATGATTACTTTTTCATCACCTAATACAAGTGTACTACATAAGAATGTCACCTAATAATGTCTCTTTTTTATATCCCCTTAGAATTTTTCAATAATAAATAACCACCCATGAGGGCCATGATTGGCAATGAGAGCTCAGATATGAGAAGTAATCACACGATTAAAAATCTTTATTTTTAATCGCCCGATTAAAAATCTTTCGTTTTTCTATTTTGTTGTAAAGTATTTTTTTTAATTCTTTATTCGCTTTTAACATATATGTTTTTTTGACGGGCATTTAACATATATACACACACTAACTAAATGAAAAATTTTAATTTTTCAATTAACACACATTATAAATATTTTTCTTTTTTCTTTCTTTCTTTTTTTTTTACTTTATATCAACATAATAATTAAGTTAAAAAGATATGCATTGTTGTTAGATGCGTAGTGGTCAGTGTAATTGGGTATGTCACATTAGTTGGCAGTGGGTCAACGTAAGCAATATGAACTAATGTGGCATGTACAGATGTACGTCTTGCGTGTGTTTGGCGCCATTTATGAGTTTTTTTTTAATACTAGGGGAATTTTTTTTTTTGGTGGGGGTAAGTGTGGTTTGAAGTCGGAGCTTTCTTTTGGAAATGTGAGTATTTAACCACTGTACTACAATTCAAACCACTCGACATTTATAAGGTGTGTATAGAATTATATCATTTTCCATTTGAAAAAAGTAAGAAATTCTACAAAAAGCTCCTACCAACCAACTTAGAAAAAATTTCTAGTACTTTTAGAAGATGGTGTTATTGTACCTCTCTTCTATGTGAGTGTTTGTAACATGGACGGTTGTTCTCATTACTACATGCCCATCTTTTATTGGTTGGCATACTACTTTTTTTTTTTTTTTTGAAACAGGCATACCACTTTTTAGGAAAACGATGATGAAGAACCTTTTTTTTTTTTTTTTTTT
>CAVNYN010241131.1:0-13661 GCA_963692815.1 Nyctanthes arbor-tristis | reverse complement strand
CCCCCCCCCCCCCCCCCCCCCCCCCCCCCCCCCCCCCCCCCCCCCCCCCCCCCCCCCCCCCCCCCCCCCCCCCCGGGGTGTTAATAAGCATTGTTCGAAGATTAATTTCTAGTCTAAATTGACTGAGATAATTGCCCTCTGGTTTTGACCTGCTCATTTGGTTCTCAAGCTTATGTTATTCTGCTCATATATTTGCCATGTTGACGGGGGCAAAAATATCAATGATTGGTAAGATCTTCCAACACTTGACTCAGCTTTGTCATGTAAACTTTGCCCTGATTTATGTGTTTTTATTAGAGAATATAGTCTACTGATCATTTTGCATGCAGCTGGTGGTCGTTCTCCTAATGATGACTGATCATTTTTTTTTTTTTTTTAATAATATTATTTTCTTTTTATTAGTTCTTATTAGGAGGAGTTTTCTGTTACGACTTCTTGCTTAATGAAGATCATTAGAGCGCTTAATATAGATGCTGATGTTTTTACCGATGGTAGGTAGGCCTATTCACTTTCTATTAATGAAGAAATGGTAGTTGGAGATGTCTTGGAAACTCTACTCATTGATGGGTGGGGGACCAAGATAAGAATGATTGCCTCAAGCATCTTGGATACTTTCAGAAAGAAGAAACGACGGTTGCCTTACAATTATACCCTACTAAATGGGACAGAAAAGTATAATAAATATAGAGATGTCTAAAAGAGACCTCGGAGTCATCATGTCATCCGTATTCATTTTCTGCATGTATTTGATAATTCAGCAGATGAACTTTGTATGACTTTTTCTGCAGATAGGTTCCATAACATAGATTGCAGTTGTGCTTGTGTCCATAGTGGATAACAAATTGCGAGTGGTCTTGAAATTGGAGACTGATAACATGAAAACAGTGCAGGAGAAATAAAGAAAGTGCTCGTTCCTTTTAGATCGGAAGAGCACACGATTGATCTGTAATTTTTCACGACTTCAGTTTCCATGGCTGAAACCAGTTTAATATTGAAGAGAAGGAAATAAATGATTTCTCCAGTTTGAATGTGGGAGAATTCAATTCAATTGAATGGAAATATTGATGCCGGTAATTGGTTTTGGCTATTTGAATTGCTTTCGCTTTATCTTGATTGAGATGGCTATGGAATTTTTGTTATAGAGGTGGTGAGTAATGTGACTTGTTGCTTCCACTATGTAAGAGCAGGTGAGTTAGCTGTGGCTTTAAAAGTTATAAATGGCAAGCAAAGTCATCCTCAGGATATTTGTGCTTGGTTTCCCTTATGGCCCTTTAGATTGGTTATGATTCGGGCACTTTTTTATTTTTTATTTTTTTGGTGGGGTGGACCCGGGGGGGGGGGGGTTTGTGGGTGGAACTAGCAATGTTCGAAGATCGTTGTCTAGCATGAATTGACTGAAAGTTTTGCTCTCTGTTTTTTATTTGCTCATTTGGCTTCACAGCTTATGTCGTTTTGCTCGCACATATTTGCCTGGGCATAAAACGTTATAGATTGGAAAGATCTTCTCTTCTGCCTCAAGTAGGGAGCACTTGAATCAGCTTTGTAATGTAAATTTCTTGTTGATTTGTGCATTTTTTTAAAGCACAAAAATAGTTTGTTATGATCGATCGTTTTGGGTGCAACTGTTGTTCAGTTTCCTAATGATGACCGATCATTTTTTTTCCCTTTTTAAAAAAAAAAAAAATTATTTGATTTTAAGTAGTTAACATTAGAAAAGGTTTTTGTGTTAATAGTTTTCTGCTTGATGAAGATCAATTGAGAATGTAATATAGATGCTGATGATCTTAGTGATGGTAGTAGCCCTGTCCACTTATCTATTTATGAAGAAATGGTATTAGGGGATGTTTTGGAACCTTACTCATGTGGGTGGGGCATCAAGATGAGAATGATTGCCATTTACCTCAAAACATCTTGGATACCTTTAAGAGAAGACCTCTTTCGTGACCAGAAAAATGTGCAATAA
Source organism: Nyctanthes arbor-tristis (assembly GCA_963692815.1). Lineage (NCBI taxonomy): Eukaryota > Viridiplantae > Streptophyta > Magnoliopsida > Lamiales > Oleaceae > Nyctanthes > Nyctanthes arbor-tristis. The sequence goes on along the minus strand of CAVNYN010241131.1, from coordinate 11,698 downwards.
ACATAAAGATTTCTAAAAGAGGCCTTGTATTCCTATGAAGCCTCGGCTCATACCTACAGCAGATGTACCCCTTTTGCGCATGGACATGACACGGCACGAATCTCCTAGTTCAAATGATACATGGCGAACATGGCAAACGAGCATGAAAGAGGGAGAAGAGGAAAGACAGGAATGATTGCTGGAAAACTCACCATTGATTGCCGGACTTATGTGAAGATAGGGAGAGACGTTCTACAGTGGCACAAAAGACGGCTGTTGGGATAGAGAGGCCGTACATGTGAGCAATGTATGTTATTCCTTTTATACCGTTTTAATTATTATTTTTCCCTGTTGAATTATTTATAATTGATGTCCAATTTCTCATGATATATAAGGACTTTAATAGGGTAGATGTGAAGCGGATACAAGATGAAGTGTATGTGTAGCGTTATCTTAATAATATTTTTTAAATCCCCATTCCCCCACAACCCAGCCGCGGCTACACGCGTGCCCCACGTAGGTTTGAGTGCTAGAAAAGCTTACACTTTGTGACCTGATAACCACAGGGTCTGACACCAAGGGCTCCACGTGGTGTTAGACTATTCGATCCTTCAACACATACCAAGACTTTTTTCTAAAAGAATCAGGTTAGGGAAAGTTTTTGTGCCATAATTATAAAAAATTTTGGCATGTTAAAAAAATAATTAGAAAGTTTGATCTTCCCACTCTAATAAAATTCAAAGCTAAGAGCAGTTTCAATGTGAGGAAAAATCTAAATTTAGGTCTTCCCTTACAAAGCAAAATAATGTTGGATTTAACCCTTTTTTTAGGGTGAAAAAACATAAAAAGACCCTTTTCATTTTATCTTTTACATTTTCCACTTATATTTTTCCTTATATATATATTTAAATCAAGAGTAGTTTAAACGAGTTTTCCCGCCCAAATCGCTGACGTCATATTTTATTTCTTAATATTTTATGCTTTTCTATTTTGAAATGGCTAATTTGAGCAATTTAACCTTGACATTTTCATCCTATTCAACATAAAAAAATAAGGCCTATAGCGGCGACTATCAGCGAAGATACCAAAAGTCGTTGCTACAACTTTGGCTATAATGACGACTATCAGTCGCCGTTTGAGCGTAACACCTGTAGTGGCGACACACTAATGTCGCCGCTATAGGTCCCATCTACAGTGGCGACTAGGGCTAGACATCGAACAGGACGGGTCGGGATTGGGCCCAACCCATACCGGACTCAATATTTAATCGGGTTAAGATTTTTGGAACCGAGCTGACCCGGCTTGGTTTCTAAACCAAAGTCAACCCAAGTCAACTCACGTTGGATCGGTTAGCGGTTTGGGCCGGACCTGTACCGGCCCAAAACCGCAATCAAGCTCAGGCCCAAAAAGATGAAAAAATAAAGTGTCACAAATAGCATTCTTAAGAACAGCACTCTTTATTCTTTAACATCTTCTTGAATAAACATGCCACTGGAAATCTGGAATTTAACCATAATTTAAAATCCCACAAACACCACTTTGGCCAATATATTTTGCTGAATCAGTGATATATACAATTTATCTCTACTGGGCCATTTTTTCACATAGCTTCATCAATTATTTTATAAATTCAATTCAAGCAACAAAAATCAGAAAAAGGAGAAAAAAGGGAAATGAAGCTAGGCGAAAATAGAGCTGTAGAGCTGCACTGGCGCGGCAGCTCGCTAGGGCACCAGCGGCAGTAGCGCGCGAGGGCACCAGCTGCCGCGGTGCGCAACGGCGGCACCAGTGACCGCAGCACGCATCAGGGCAAATCAAAAGGAGACGGGTAGCAGCTCGGTAGCGGTAGCAGATCAAAGGGAGACGGGAAGTAGCAAGACGGCGGCAGTGAATCGGAGTGAGATGGTAGACCAGTAGAGTGGAGGAAATTGGGAATTGAGCGTCTCTAAGGTTCTGAGTGTGAGTGTGTGCGTGTCTGAGTGAAAAATTGAAAATGTGAAATAATGAAATTGGGGGTGAAAAAAATAAAACAAAAACTAAAAACCGGGTTACTTGGGTTTAACCCGACTCGGTAAAAATCTAGTCGGGTTGACCGGGTTGACAGGGTTGTGTCGAGTCAACCTATCACCTGACCCGACCCAAGCTGGGTTCCCTAGCTGTCGACCTGCTACCGACCCGTGATGAATAGTAACTCGACCCGACTCGACCCATTGTGGGTCGGTTGAGTCGGGTTTGCCGAATTTCCGGATCATACGTTCAGCCCTAGCGGTGACATACTGATGTCTATAGCTGCGACATGTAAGTCGTCGCTATAACGTTGGCGGGAAGATTTTCCGCCTTTGTTGAGGTCTATACCTATAACAAGTTGTTACTATAGGTACCATGTTCGTCGCAATAGGTGTAATAATCTATATAATATATATTATAAATATAAAAGGTGAATAAAAAATTCCTCCAACTCAATTGGTGAAGGTCCATGTGCATAAAAGAGGACTTCCCGGGTTCGATTCCTTGGAGGCATAAAGAAATTGCTCAATTAAATAGGGTGGGAGTGGGTCGGGTTATAGAGCGGGGCGATGGTGGGTCGAGTCAAAAAATTTTTGTGGCCTAAACCCGTCGGATCTGTATCGGTGACACCCATGTCATCACTATAAATGTCATCGCAATAAGGCCAAAAGTCGTCCCTCAGAGGCTGTAGGTATAGGCTTATAGTAACAACGTTGTTGTCGCAATAGATCTGCAGCGACGACTTTTCGGCCTGTAGCGACGACATAGTCGCTACTGCAGGCGACATTCGTTGTAGTAATTTAATTATAACTATTCAAACTTAACAATTGAAACATCAAATCTCTCATTAACTTAAAATCTATATTATATTATATTAATCTAAATCAAGTATATTTTCTACTTTATCTCCCATCTTTGACTAGTGCTGTAAATTAAGTAATTACATCGTGTTTTGCCTATTTTCCCATGATTTCCTTCCCATTTCCCAACGAAACTTATAAAAATTGAAATTTTTCCCCGTGAATTTTATATTTTTCATGAAAAACAAATGCAATTAAACACTGTAAGTTTGCGGAAAATGCATATAATGAGAAATGTTATGGGGCTTATATTTCTTTGTAAGGGGAAGGGCTTGCCAAAATGTCATCAATGACGGTTTGTAGAGTTAAACACTTGGCAAGTTTTGTACTTGTAATATAACTTTAGAAAATTATTGTGAGCTTAGTTTACCTTGATGATCTTTATTTAAATGTCAATAATTTTTTAAAGAGATTTTAGCATCATGTCTTTATTGGAAACACACAAAGGTTACAACAGTTAATTTTTTCCTTAAAATTGTTTAATATTTTAGTATAATGAGTTGGAAATTGGAAACTTACGAAATTTTCTACATTTAGATTTATTTGTAAAATATCGATCTCTAATAAATTTCCTACAAGTATTTATTCTTCTTTCATACCAAGTTCTATTTTAATAAGTTCGAGTTCCAAAATCATGTGAGATGGAAATTTATGAAATTTCAAAGATATTTAGAATGCGAAGAGTCAATTTATAGTTCAAGTATGGGGTTTGGCTAATACAATATTAAATATGGGGTGCTATGTTTAACAAATAATGATCTATACATATATCATGCAAGTTGATTGGTCTCATTAGATGTAGAAAAAGAATTTCATTAATGAGTTTGTTGGTCAAATTTTTTCTGTTAAGGTACATTCATCTTTTATATTTTCAACTAATATATAAATATTTACCATTCATTTTTCAAATTCCTATTGTTATATTTTTCAACTAATTGACGAATGTTTTCCATTCACTTTTCAAATTTCTATTGTTATATTTTTAATGTTATTCTTTATGTGTATCGCACGGGTGCTCTACGAGTATTGGAAATATTCAATTAGAATGAAGACCACATGAACCGCAAAACATGTGCAATTCGAAATTTTGATTTAAAAAAAAAATTTGTAACGTGCAATGCATGAGTCAGAACTCGTATACTTAAAATGGAAAATATGGTTTGGGAACCGATATGAGAAAAAATCGAGGCATCACTCTTTGTAATACAAGAGTACTGATACACCTCCATGTTAGTTCACCAGTTAGTTTACCAGTTAATAATTCTGCCCTCAAAAAATTTAAATCTCTACTAAGTCAAGTGTCTTAATTAACAGTTTTATCCTCTAACTTTCCATAAAATATCTTAATTTTTATGAACCGGTAAACTAATGGATGAATGGATAGGAAAGTTTATCATTATTCTTGTAATAATACATGTGCATGTAAAATATATTACACCAATTTGTAAATTCATGGGTTAATATCAAAATGTTGAATGCATTAATATCAAAATGTTGAAGCCTGCAAATTTCTCAAAGATTTGCAGATCGGAAGAGCTTATCTGTATAAATAGTAATATTGATTTTTTTTTTTGAAAGGAAATATCTCCATTTATTCATAAATCTCGACAAATGGCCAAGCCAAACAACAACGGGATACAATTTGTCCATGAGCTAAAAAGAGAAGAAGTAAGAGCGCATGAAGCAGTTAAAGGATAAATGTCACATCGACTAAATATAAAAATATAAACTAACATATAAGCGCTTTGGCTACTCCTCTTAATACGTTGACCTTTTAAGATGGAACCCTAAGTCTTAATATGGTATCAAAGCCCATCAAGCTCAAATAAGCAATTCAATCCTGTCGAGACTCAAATAAGCATATACAAATTACAAGATTGGTCTGCTCAAAGGAGCCACCATCTTGTGGGGGGCATGTTAAGAGATAAATCCTACATCGATTAAATATAAAAGTATAAACTAATATATGAGCATTTAGGCTACTCCTCTTAATATGTTGACCTTTTAAAATGAAGCCCCAAGTCTTAATAGAAGCAACCATGGGGGCAACCATATTTCTCTCACGAGGAATATGATTACATGATCCATGATCCATAGTCGAACTCAGATAAAAGTAATAAGATCTGCCAAAGAAGAGGAGTTCAATCTCTCCTCTGATCACGCGGGCAACCATATTTCTCTCACAAGGAATATGATTACGTGATCCACAATCGAGCTCAGATAAAAGCGATAAGATCTCCCCTCTCACACTGTTCACCAACGAAAGGCAATTGGATTGGACGCAAATATTTTTCCAGCCATTTTCCTTTGCAAAAGTTAAGCCCGGCCCTAAGAACACCTATAGCCTCTGTATCTTCGACTCTTGGGGAACCAGGAAACTGCTGTCCAAGAATTCCCAACACAGATCCAGTTTTATCCTGAACAACTACCCCCACAGAATAAAACTGCTTAACCACCAAAGTCCCACACACTTCCTGACTTTTTTGGCTTACTAGCATTCAAAAAGATTGTGGCAGGTGTCTGCAAATTTTCCACATTAGACACAAGTCCCTTTCATGTTAATCCCTCTCTGAATCAAATTAAATCTATCCAGTTGGCAAACAGTCATTGAAAACTTTCCAACCAAAAATAGTTTAACCTTTGGTTGAACCTTGGGCTTCTAGATTTTATTCCACCAGCCTAAATTTTTATATTTGCTGCTTGGTGGCCCTTTCAAAGGCTCAGCAATTAGGCACTTATATATACTGTTATACCCACATGTAACTGTGTATTTCCCACTCGGATCCAAGTGCCAAATTAACAATCTGGAAAACGTCCAAACCCCATATAGCGCTCAATATTTTCATATTTTCTTATGACTATATGTAGATTTTTAAATATAGGAGGATAGGGGAGAAGAGGGAGGGGAATTTGGACTTTTGATAAGAGAATTAGTAATTAACAAAAATTAATTAGCCACTAAATAAAATGTGTTAAAATGGAACAAGTTGTTTAAATTATTATAAAATAGAATAACTAATAAATAACATAAAAAATTAAATGTTGAATGGAAAACAAAAATTAAGGGGAATTAAAAATTATCATCACGACAATTTATTTAGGAATTGAGACACAAGTAAATACATCTTAGATAGCAAAACTATACATTCACTAGGTCGGGGCGATGTAACATAATTAAGCCCCGCTATATATACACTTGCTTTTCTCTACAAGAACGACAAATTCGATAACAAGTACATGACAATAAATGTGCCTCTTACATACACTACAAGAAAATGTACGATTGGCAACGGAAATTTCCGTTGCTAAACGGGTAAATTTGTGACTAATAGACTATTAGTAACGGAAACGTTTAGGTGCTAAATCTCTCTCTAATTCCATGGTGGGTAATTTAGTTACAGATTTAGTTTTCCGTTACCAAATTAGTAACAGAGAAAGTCGTTACTAAATTATTAACGGATAAAAACGTTACTAATTAACAACGAACTTTTGTTGCTAATGCCATTACTAATCGTGAACTAGAATTTTGAAAGAAAATAATTCCCCCTATTGCTCCTGTGAGGATTCGAACTCTAGTCTTGTTAGTTGGCGAGTAAAGTCTCAACAACTAGGCTATTATATATCTTTGTTAATATGTTACCCTATTAGTTATATAAAGTATGCTCTCGTAATTTTCCCCACCCATATTCGTTACGAAATCGTTGGTAATCCGTTACTGATAGTAACAAATTGTTTTCGTTACTATTTAGTAACAGATTAGTAATGAAAAACTAGTAACACAAGTGATTCCGTTAATAATTCCGTGGCTATACGCGTTCCGTTACTAATCATCTACTATTCTGTTACTAATAGTAACAAATTTTTTCCGTTACTATTCAGTAATGGATTAGTAACGAAAAGGTAGCAACAAAACGATTCTGTTACTAATTATGTGGCAATTCGTACTCCGTTACTATTCTGTTGCTAATAGTAACAGAATTGGTTATGTTACTAAAATTCTATTGCTAATCTTACATTTTCTAGTAGTGATAATGGGTCGATAAAAATAATGTTTACAATAACTGCTTAAATCATGATTTAAGCTATTCCAAACGTTGTTTTAGACATGGAAATAGTGAGGTTGACATACTTGGTCATCTCTGTCTTTAGAAATGCAATCACTAAGAATCTCTCTATACTTTCGAAATATTATATCCATCATGCTTTCACCAAAATGACCAATCAATAAGGGCTCCGCAACTGATTTCATGCATTTCACAACATTATATCCATCGACCATCGTCGACTTTGAATGAATTAGGAGGAGAAAGGTTGTCGGCACAAGCTGTCCATTCAATTTCAGAAGTCTCTAGACAATTGTGGTACTGAACGATCCCTCTTTTTCTATTTCTGCTCTCACTTCAGATGGTGATGGTGTGTAGATAGGCACATTGAACGACGATAGCTTCTTTGGTTCAATGAGTCCCTGTAAAATCCTCACAATACACCAAGTAATTATAGATATGATCATGAAATGGCAATTCAACGAAAATCTGTGAATGAATCAGAACTGGTTGTGAGTTGTGATGAGGAAAAACCAAGGTTCACAATAACGAGTCCATAGCCTTTGCAAGAAAAGTAATTTTATCTACACAAATTAGAGGTCTCGTGAGAAGAAAATATCAAAATGTGACATCCAAGGGTGCATCAATTACAAGTACCAAGAAAGTATCCTATATTGTCGATTTCTAGTGAAACATATTGGGCTCTAAGTTTGGAGCCCCATCTCTTACATTAACCGGATCGGATATTTATTATGTATAAGAAAACGTGTAACAAGTACTATCCATAGTTGACCGCAATAAGATAGGATATGATCAAGGAATAGATATATTGCTAGCGTTTTCTTGTAGCCCCAGTCAACACTTCCTCTCATATGAAAACATGAATAGATATATTGCTATACCTTTATTATACATCTGTCTTGTTAGCATGCATGTGAAATAATGACATGAACGTAAATGATACCTCGGAGACTAATTGTTTCAGTGTCACGCCTAGGAGTCCCCAAATATAACAGCTTCCATTTCTACCATGATCGTCATTTTTCCTCCCCAACATTGTTAAACCCATGCGCCCACCGCTAACTAATTCTGCCTAGCGACACTTCAAAAACATTGAAAAATCTTTCCATAATTGCTCTTGGTACGCGCGAGTCATGCTCGGTGGACTTGTTCTTGTCAAGCATATATATGTTCTCTTCATTCATCTCCACGGCATCTGGAACCTGTAAAATGAAAAGAAACAAAATGAACATTACGGCCGGAGATCTCTACCTGGCCGAGTCCTATAAAATATATAAATGTGCAATCCGTCTTATCAATTTATATCAAACATTTAGACAATGCTCGCAACAAAACATCATGACTACTTTTTGGAAGTAATAATTAATTACTTGAGAAAGCCAATGTAGACTATACGAAGAATAAACAAAATGCAGGGTCGAGGCAGGAAAATTCCTGCCAAAGAATGAACCAGGGACTCCATTGAAGAAGCAAGGTCCAAATCCTGATCCCATTTCTTCCCTCAGTTTTTCTTGAATCCGCGGCATTGTTTGAAAAATGGAATTGAAATCATTTTCCGGAAGATCGTTCAAGTATATTTGAAATTCTGGTGACGATTTACGACCAAGTTTTCTTCGTAATTCATCGGCCGTCTTCAAAGCCTCAATAACGACAACGTAAGTGTTCGGGCCAGAGGAAGAGCCAAGATCTGCTATGGATAGTACTGTTTGTGGAAATGTTGGAATATGCATCAGTAACTGCCTCCTCTCTTATTGCCTTTGTCATGGATATTACCTTCCGCTGTGAATGCGCACAACATACAATTCTAAGATTTATTGACCAAACATAAAAATGATGGATGGAAACTTACAGAATGCTAACGATATGCTTTGGGACACATTGTGAAAAGAAAAATTCTATTTGGACAAATGAGTAGACAAAAAAGGTGACAAAATGGAGATGTGGCTCATGTGATAATCATTGATGAAAATGTGACATCATGTGTTGAAAAACAGGATAATACCATGTGTCAGTTTTGTTTAATTTTTTATATATTGTTTTGTTCAAGTAACACAACTCTTTTGAAAAATTAGCATTCCTTAGAGCATCTACGATGGTTGTGCTAATTTAAGCTACCTATATAAGCAAGAAAATAGACTTTTAGTCATTGTTAAATGATACATGGACAAGTTAATTTTAACAATTGCATAACAAACATATTAAAATGTGATGTTGTGACAGAGCCTGACGCTAATAGAGGGATGGAACCGAAAGGTGAGCTGTATAGTATATACCGCTAAACTCTTTACATATTATTTTTCTTTTACAAGGAAAAAAAAAATTTCCATTTTGTGGGGAGGCCCACCATGGCCCCCTGCCTCTGCCTCTGCCAGTGAATGTGATAAATTTAGCTATCAAAGTTTATTAAATTTAATACCATTATTGTCAAAATTTATATTTGGCCAAACATTATCATATAAATAAATAAATTTTTTTTTTAAGATAAAAGTGCCAATTCAAATTAACAACAATTTTAACACTAAGCTAAAAAAACATTAACATTAACATCACTAATGTAGCACTAATTTTGACATGTATTTCATAAAAATCTCTAAAAACTCTATTTAATATCTACAATGTGGATGCTCTTAGAAACTAGGACATCCGGTCTCCCGCCATAGGTCTCCTACTAGTCACACGATTATTGGATAACGCACATGAGACATGTGGCTTGCCATGTTGTCAAATAATCTCCCGCCATGTGCATATCTATTCCATATGGTGTGGAATTATTTTCATATATAGAAATTAGTGTTCCAGGAATCTAGAAAAGTGTGCGGGAGCTGTGCGTCTAAATGTATATTAATCTATGATAAAAGCATAAGCAACGAGTAATGACAAAATGTATGGCAAGGCCATGTTCATGAGATTTCTATTTAAAAATAAAATCTGATAAAACCAATAACATCTATATATTTGACATATCTCACTTGTACTGTATAAATCTCAACTACTCGTTCTCATAAAATCTAATTCTGTTTTCAAACAAGAACACTTTCTTATTCACGCCTAGACAAATTATTTCGGACACAGTAACAAAAGGAAGGAGCAAATGTACTCAGTACCTGAAGTGTAGAGTTGGCTGCGTAACTATTCTCTCCAATTCCTCCATTCATATGAAGCACTTCAATATTTTCCATATCTCTTGTGTTGTGGTGATGATACGTTCTCCGGGAGCGAGCTACTTACAAAGAATTCTCTTAACACTTCAACTTTTGACTCTATATGTATTTTCCGATAAAATCATGATAGAACATATAAAAACAGAATTTTACACGTAGTCTCCGATCCATAAAATGTGTATATATCAGCAGTAAGAAGCGGGATCTGGGTTTTACGCGTACTCTCCATGCAATGAGACGTGGAAGCCATGCAGGGCTTCTTCATCAACTTTATCTGATTACAAAAAAGGTGCACCGAAAATGATAATAATTTTCACCCTTTGTTAACAAACAAATCCTATTTCATGCAAACTAATTTGACTATTGATTTCTGATTGTCATTCTTCTTATTATCGTATATGCTTATCATGGTTTAGAATTAAGGCCAATTTACCAATTACATTCCTAGTATCATTGTTTTTAAAAGAAAAAAAAAGTTTTGATTGAGACAAGGAAAAAGTAAAAGACGAATACATATTTAAAAATTGTCAAAGTTTTACACTATATGAAAGGCCTTTTACAGTTATATGGAATTTCCTCACCAACCTATGTATATCACAAGGAAAATAATCTCAAATTTTACCACACTTAATATTCAACCCTTTGAACTATCTACTGAGAGCTACAACAAGATAACTTTCTCATGAATTTTTCTCTTAAAAATTCACGCCACTCGTACATTCAACAGAAGGGAAAGCACAACCTATTTATATGAAAAAGCAATGTGCAAAAGACTTGAAAGAATCGTGTATCCTTTCAAACACGTTAATGTGGAACTTGTCTTGCACTCTAAATACTTTCCATATGAGTAATTTTGGAGACATGTATTGACATGCATAAGTGACGTAAGTCATTTGGCAATCTTTGATTGGTTATTTATATACAAGTGATGGATAGTAAGATCTATAAACAATCAATACACGATAACCAACTAAACATGTCACTCTTTTATATCAAATACATATGTCTCTCTAGATTTATTTTCACTACAAGAAATGTAAGTCACCGCTATAGACCTACAGCGGCGACTTTTAACGACGGCGATGTTGTTACTATTGGCCCGTACATGTTACCTTATAGCGATGACTACAGACCCTGTAGCGACGACGTCTACAACGGCGACATGGATGTCGCCGCTGTAGACCCACGATTTTGGGCCGCAAAAAATATTTGACCCTCCGCCTTGTTTAATTAAGGCATTATGTTGCCTCCGCCAAGGCTCGAACCCGGGACCTCCCCTTCACACTCCAAGCCTTTCACCAATTGAACTAAAGTTTCATTATTTTCATTTAAAATATATATTATATAAATTATTACAATAATATTAACGAACATAGTATGTACAGCAACAAGAAGTCGTTGGTATAGGCCTCCACAGAGGCGGGAAAGTCTTCCCGCCAACCGTATAGGGACAACTTTTCATGTCGGGGCTATAGATATAATGTTGTCGCCGCTATAACCACACCCTGTAGTGGCGACATCTGAGTGAACCTATAGCGGCGACATGATTTTGTCGCCGCTACAGGGGTTAGCCTACTGCTGCGACTGCTTATCGCCGTTATAGCCGAAGCTGTAGCGACAATTTTCA
>CAVNYN010241115.1:1556-13332 GCA_963692815.1 Nyctanthes arbor-tristis | reverse complement strand
TTCGGAATTCCCATCGTCATTTCCACTTTCTACACTTTCTCTTAACACGGGTAGTTCAGGAGGCGGCGGGGTTGGAGGTGGAGGGGAGAGTTTGCTGGATAACCACAACTTACTACTCAGAGTATCCGATGGTGGAGACGTGGGGGCTGGCGTAGGCGTACTTTGAGAACTAATGAGCTTCTTTAGGGGATTCTTAGGCACTTGGGAGGTTTTTGAATTGGTGATTCTGAGAGACTTTTGCGGTATTGGGCGGCGGAGGCTGCTGGAGGAGGTGGAGGGGATATCGGGGAAATCTTGCGAGGATTTTACGGAGAGAAGAAACGAACTAGTGGATACGGTGGCGGGATGGTTCTTTCCGGCGAGAATGGAGGCGGCAACTGGTGGTGGCATGTAAGAGTAGTGAGCCGAGGAAGAGAGAGACCTCATATCCATTGTTTTTCGTCAGTTGCATCGACAAGAACTCCGTAAAGATATTTTGGTGCCAGGCCCTTCCCGGCCGATTACACATATCGATTCCCAAAAATAATAATATTAATATTAATATTAATATTAATATTAATAATATTTATTTAAATTGGAAACTGGTGTAATTAGTGTTTGTTTGATTCGCTCTATTATTTCTCATATAATTTCATATATCACTTATTTGATTACTGATTTAACAATTGTCTAACTATCACCACACATTTTAAATTTTAAGATCGGAAGAGCGTCGTGACTCTTTTTAACTCATTATAATATCTCATTATAATTTTATTGTCACAATGAGAATCAAACAGACACTTAGCATTTTATGAGATATATATTTATTAGATATATTCAGTGGTATGTTTCTATAAATAATCATCTATTCATTCGCAAATATGAAAATGTTAATTAAATTAGAGACCGGTCTCTAGTCTAAATACTCATAATGAATTAAGAATCCGTATGTGGGCTGAGTGGATTCAGAGGCCACAATTTGTAGTTTAATTTGAGCCTCATAGTCTATGTGTGAGTTATTAATTGACTAAGAGTATTAAATGTTGAGTACTCCTAGAGTACTGAAATTAATGGCATTATCCGTTCGAAACCTATATCTATACTATATATATATATATATAAGTGAATATAAGGGGGGAAATATTTTTAGACGATTTTGCCCCTTTACATTTATTTTAAGTCATTATTTCACCCTACTCATTTATTAATAGCATTTTAATGTAATTAAATTGAATTAAATTTATTGTCGTTTAGGACATTAAGAAACCATTTTAGTATTAATTATAAAATCTAATATTATTTTTAGATGACTAATTTTGTCCATTGATTGCCCTATTTTTTTTCCTTTTTCCTTTTTTTTTTGTGATAGCCCTAATAATTATGGTGCATAATAATTTTATGTTTTAAGATTTGATTTTAGGTTATTTACATAGATTTTTCATGTTTCTAGATGTTTGGAGTTAGAGAATTTAATTATTTATATTTGAGAACTTAATATATAGCTAGAAAATCACGTACATCTCACGTGTTTAATACTAGTCTATCTAAGAGAATAACTTTGAGAAATATTTTTGGACGACCATACCCTCAGTTATTTAGTTTAGTTTCATATTTGCCCCTTGACATTATTAATTATTATAGTGATTTTATATTTGGTTATTTTTTTAATTAAATCATGCATTTATAAATATTGAATTAGCAATTAGTAAATTGAATTAAATCATACATTCATATAGGTAAGTAACCATGCATTCGTATGGGTTAAATGGCTAAATAATTTGTGAATGAAAATGTTTTAATTAGCTAAACAAATAAATCATGCACACATATGAGTGAGTAATGATGCATCCATATGATTTAAATGGTTAAACAATTTGTGAATATAAATGTTTTATTTAGCTAAAAAAATACACACCCTCACTATGCTATGCTATATATAAAAGAAAATAACTTGGAGAAATTTTTTAGACGATAATACCCTCATCTATATTTCATAATTATATATTTGTCCTTTAATTATATTATTTTTTTATAATTAAACATAGATTAGTATTTAATAGCATATTATGACATATAATGTTTTGTTTTCTCCTCAAATTCCAGCTTTAGAATCCTCTCTCACATCTAATAGTTTGTTTTATTTAATTTTTGTATCAAATGGTAGTCGGTTACAAAATATTATCAATCAATCTGATTTACATGTATTTTAATCGTATTTCTCTTGAGAAGAAAGTATTTATTTTTTGATTAAAACGATATGTAGAAACAATCGTTGGTCAATGAAATTTCTTTCTAAAATATTTTATCCTTATCAAATACAACTTTTGATTTCCTTTTCAGGTTTTAGTGGACTTTTTAATATAAGTTTGGTAAGATAAAGTATCTAGTTTAACTAAAATAGTTGAGTATTCATTTTTTCAACAATTTAAAGAATTAATATTTAGGTAAATAATATATTGAGATGACATTATAGGAACACTAAACACGTGCAATGCACGTGTCACATACTAGTCAATGGAAATATGGAATCATGTGCAAAGTTAATTGAGGGTAAAATTAATGATTTTGACCTCCTGCCAACTCATGCCGCCAAACGGTTGGTAGGAGAAATAGACTCTTATTTTTTTCGCTCTTCCGATCTATTTAAAATTAGAATTTAGTCAAATTAATCACATCTACATACTATTTGACGGAACACATATGTATTACATAATTTTTTTATTACTATTACAGGGAGATTGTAGGAGATGAGAATTGAATCTGATATTAAATGTGAAGAATTGAACCCTGATATTAAGTGTGAAAACACACCCTGATTATCAAAATAACTATTCTATTTCTACTTTTATTATCAAAATATCTATTCTATTTCTATCTACTTTTAAATAAAAATAGTGTCGAAGGAAAAGCAAACGGAAATAATAAAAAAAATCAAATGGGTATTTATTTAAAATTTTTGGGTTTGGCTTTCATAACGGAAAACGTCCCAACCTTTTTGCACTACCGTCTCTAAATTAAATTTGAACCAACGGACCTTTAACTTTTAGAAAATTGACTCATTCATTACAAGGGGATAAATTGTTTTAACACTTTTGAGTGCTCAGTTGGGGTGATTCCCCTTACGGAGTGAAAACTGCCACGTAACTGTTACGTGATAGTTTTCACTCTGTAAGGGGAGAGCTAAGCTCTCCTTAGCCGAACCGGTATGTTGGGAGCAAAATTTTCAATGACCGATAGGAGTGACAAATCTCTGTGTCGAAATTACTTTATATTTTAAAATAATATTTAACCATTTAGTGAATATAATGTTTTCTAACTGTGTCTAAAGTTCTTATTATTAAAAAGCAGGTTGACTTAAATAATTTTAGAGTGTGTCTTATTATATTGTATATATTTATTTTTCATTTCTCATTTCAACAAAATTTATAAGTTATTTTCAATTTTATGTTAATAATAATGTGCAATTTCATTTCATGATTGTTTATTATGCTTGGTTACCTGTTTTGAATTTCATAAATTAGAAAATACAAAATAAAAGTATTATGTGTGTGTCTATATATATACATATATATATATATTATATCCGTCTATAGAGTATGGTGTCCGATGTAGTATGTTGCAGTCTCCTATTGGATGCATTGAGGTACTCCCAATGCATCCAATTGGAGGCTACCACATACTCTATCGGACACCATGGACACCATAGAATATCTCATATATATGAGATAAATTTAATTTAATCTATATTATTATTTGCATAAATTTGCAACAATTCAGTTTCTCAATTTTTAACGTAACTAAGTTTTTAATTCATGAGTAAATTTTTAAGGAAGATTAGAAAGTGAAATTTTCATTATTTAATAACGTTAAAGTCGTAATTTTACAAAATAATAATAATCGAAGAACTTAAAAGTAGAATATGAAAAGCTACAATATTTATTTTTATTTTTTTTTGGGAAAGAGAAAATATACATTTTTTGAAAAGCTACATTTTTTTAATTCTTTGAACGGCTTTTTAAAATTTATTATTTATCTAATATAAAAAATTTGATTTTTCAAGAAGTAGAAACAAAACTCCAACAATAATTTCAAACTAAGCCTTTGACGTACTCCTAGACAGGAAATTTCTAAAGAACCAAAGTCGTGTTTCTAATGGAGCTCAGTTTCCAATGAAATACTATCATATAGTGTGTGTCATGTGAAATGTTAATATGTAATTAAAGGTCAGACTCCGTAAAAAACCCAACTTTATTTCTATAGCCAGACCACTCCTAGACAAGCTCAAACTCCAAACATGTACTCCACTCCATGTCTCACGTCTTAACACAAAATGACCACATTTTGTCTTGTATAAATTGCACATAGCCATGCTTAAACACACACTTAGACCTAAGCCTCAAGTTCAATAACTTAACAAGACATGCTTTTCAAAATGTCCTACATAAAATTGCCTATCGAGCACGACACACTCTATAGGACACCATGTTATGGTGTCCTATGGACATTGTGCCAACACACCATTGGGTGTGTTGAGTGATGAACCCCCCAATACACCCAATGTTGTGTTGCCACACTATCCTTTAGACACTATAGAAGGACTGTATCAAGCGCTTCTAGTGCCACGTTTACTTGCTCTGATTTATATTTTCTTCGGTCAAAAGTTTCACAAATGAAAGTAATCCCTGCATCATGTATGACAAGAAATCATTTTTACCCATAGAAAGTTGGACAAGTTCAATTTTTCATTTTTCCCCTTTTAATCTCCCAACATTTGCAACTTCGAATCAACACCCGTACAAGTGTACAACGTTAAAGCCACCATAATCTGAAGATTTGTTTAAGCTATTTTTAACTTCAAAATCAACCGGCTGACAGTAAGCCATCATTTGTGCATTTCACAAAATCACAAACAATGCCAACCTAACCATATTCATGTACCAGAAAACTTCAACTCCTGACGCTCAAACCCTACCAAAATTATGAATTTTGGATCAAACTGGGTTATAACACAAAAAGTAAATTTGACAAGCATATGAACCACATGGCATTCTAGTGCAATCACATTGACGAATGTGGGAATACACTAGCACGACATAAAATGAAATCCATGAAGACTAAAGGCAAAGACGAAAGGGGTAGCATCACAGCCATGATAACAATTCAGATGCATACAGTAAATGTCTTGTTCAAAGTGCGTTGACCTTCAGCTCACAAATAAAACCAGAGGAAAAACTAAAATAGTGAGTAGACTAACAAACATTCACGTAACTGGTGTAGAAGTTATCTTTGCTTTTTGTAAAAGCATAAAACAAAACCTTATAAAACAGACTTAATACCTCCTTCCAAAACCACCAGCACCACCTCTGCCATAAACAGGGACGGTAGGCAATGTCGCAGGCTCAGCAGTCTGCTCAACAACTCCTGGAAGGTCAGCCATGCCAAGGGCTGCAAGCATGTCTTTGGTCTCCTTGTCGACTTCAATGATGTCAGTCTTAATGGCAGATTCATCAGGCACAAAGTCCATGCGCCTCTCACGCTCCTCCTCCTGCAGCTTAAGTGAGATGCCACGGACTGGACCTTTCTGGATCCGCTTCATCAGGTGGGTAGAGAAACCAGCGATCTTGTTCCTCAGACGCTTGGAAGGAATAATGGCAACTTCCTCCAAGATCTTCTTATTGGTGTGAAAATCTAAAGTCATTTTAGAATAATATCTCTCAATGACCTGTCGGGAGGACTTCTTCACTGTCTTAGTGCGCACACGACCCATCTCAGCAGCACCTTGGTAACTGATTTTGACATATACATTTAGTCATAAAAACTGACTTCAATTCATCCAAATGGCACCATAGAAAAAACAAATAGGGATAGACTTTGGCAACACGAGGAGACGCACCAAAGTAAAAAGTGCTAGAAACTTAATAAACTCAAAAAGGATTAGTTTTGACTCTCTGCCAACCAAACAGAATGAACAAAACTCAAAAAGGTTTAGCTTTAACTCTCTGCCAACCAAACAGAATGAACAACCCCTACCAACCTTCATTGTCACTAAGAAAATAAAAACAATGTTCCTTGTGGGGGTTCTGGTATCTCCCTAGAACTAGTTTACAAGATTTTCAAGGACATACTACACGATGCACATGTTAGCTCACACTACATGTCTAATCAACATCATTATACCAATTCAAGTAATTTAACGTTCCCCAACATCCTTCTTCTAAACTCATTACTTATGAGACTAGTTTCGCTTACCAATAAAAACTAGAAAAGCAATGGCATTATAACATCCACCAGTATTGTTTTTCTAGCATGTTCCCAATACAAAATCTAAACAAATCGTCTCTTTCAGGTACAACTACATTAGATATGCCCATATTAAACACCAATCAAGGACAGCAGACAGTACAATACATTATAGAAGTGAATGACAAAGATTCACACTAGTCATGTAAAATATTAAAAATCAGTACTACAAAAAAAAAAAAAATTATCAATCACAAGATACGAACTAAATTCAAATACTATTGACATCGCGCATGTGTTGTAAAATTTCAATCCCAATTTCGAATTAAAATTTGCTTCTAGACCAAAATCAAATAATTTACTTCACATTTTTAGAAAATTTCAGTTCCAGTTCGCTACTTGAAAATAAGTGCAAAAAAATAAAGTTTTAATAAACTCATATATTTCAGCAACAAATCATTTGTGGCCACCAAACACTCAGTACAAACATAACGCACACAAATTGACGAATGCATATTCATACAAACACATACGAATGTATACCTTCTTTTTTTTTTTAATTAAAAAAATATAAACATAAAAAATTGAAACTGAGAAATGTATACCACTAACTCCGGAACAACAGAGTATTCGGTAAAAATTTATAAAATTAAAACCCTTGTTCTCCGAAGAAGCAAAAACTAAGTATTTACAATCACACCAGAGCATACACGTATAAGTCACTTTGTAGGATGATGTATATAAACAAATAAGAGCTTAATTGGATTGAAATTTAACAGAATCATCACTACAAAAAAGCAAAGAGAATTACTCGGAGGGCTAAACGGAGACGTAAAGCGACTCACTCGGCTGGCAGGGAAAGGCTATATCCGGCAGCTTCCGGAACAATTTGAGAGAGTTTTAATCCAGAAGAATTAGAGGTCAATTAGGGTTTTGCGTTCTTGGGTCTTGATTTGGGCTTCTTCGGGATGAGCTTATTTTCTTTCCAGTGGGCTTCATTAAGTAGGCCTCCTGTAGGGAGGAGAAAAAAAAAAAAACAGAGTTAAAAGAACAAAAATGTCGCCGCTTTTCCATCTCCATTACAAAAGTGGAATAAACTTCAAATTGAGTAACGACAATCTCTCTATTAATTGACTGGTTGACATAAGTTAAAGTATTTCATTTTATGGAGAGAGAAATTGAAGGGTAAAACTATTAATTAAGGTATTTGTCTAAGTTATTTGAGATTTAAATTTTAGAAAGTAAAACTGTCAATTAGTGACCTAACTGGTAAACTACTACTCTCCTTCAAATCTTCTCATATAACAGCCTCTCCAATATATTGTGCACATTAGGAGAGAGATTTCAATTTTCTCAGTCTTCTTTCTTACTTTTTTCTCTTTCTCTCTTTTTTTTTTCAATTTTACGTTCTTGACATTGTCTACTCATAAAAAGTGTTAAAAATTAAAAAAAAAAGGAGAAAAAATATAAGAAAGAAGATTTTAAAAAATAGAGAGAGAAAATTAAAATATGATATTTTATGTGTTTAGTTTTTTTCCCCTAACGTACACATTATTGCATTGTAAATGCTTTAAAAAGTAAATTTAAATGACTTTTATGCAAATGACTCCCAAATTTTAAGGTAATCGAGAAAAACCCATAATCTTTCGTTTTAAATTTTAATGCTACACATCCTTGACCTCCTTCAAGTTTTCTCCATTTCCATTGGTGGGCTGTTAAAGTCAAACTATCACCATTTTTTTTTACTACATTGCCAAAAATTCGTTATATTAAGAATAGTGCCTCTTTTTTTTTTTTTTTTTTTGGCCTTTCAGAAAAAAAAGGCCTTTTTTTTGCAAATGCTATTATTATTCGCTTATGATGATGGTTACTTTTATATTATCTAGAATATACCATGTAATGATGACATCACCACTGATGATAAAAAAGTAACACTCATATACATACATATATATATATATATATATTAGATAAAGCTTTGTTACACAAAACGCCCTAAACTTTTATAGCCCTCACAGAAAAATCTCATAATCTTTTCCTTAGACGAGGTTAAATTATTAATTTTATTAAATGCACTAAAATTACATTATATTTAAATAAAATAAACGCAAAATTAAAAAAAAAAATTATTTCTGTAAAACTCCTCCCTTTTCTAAAAAGAAAAAGTTAGGGTATGAGAGGGTTTCTCCACTTGTAGCAGCGTCAAATCTGGGAGGGGAAACTCTCCATTTTTTGCGCGAATTGGTGTGATCAGCCTCAATCATTTGGTAGATGGAATTGTCCTTTTTTTTTTTTAAAAAATAGATTCATATTTTACTACATATCACTCACGGCGTACAAGCACATTTAAAACAACTAAATCAAAGACTTAAGTTGCCCAGACCCATGTAGTCCAATGACATCCAAGTGTGTTTCTACACCTCTGACCACGGTTCGATTTCCCTCCCTCACAATCCTCCTGTAATATTAAAAAAAAATTAAATACTTAAGTTTCCTATTTAGAAGAGTAAATCTTGTAGGATTAGTCTTGACACATTATATATCATTTATTATCTTATTTTGATTAAAGACTAATCACATTACATACACACACTGACACACACACACACACACATATATAAATCAATCAACCTCTTATCTAATGAGAGGGAGGTTTTTGAAAATTTCCGTAAGAAGAGATTGGATTAATGTACATCTCGATTCTAGAGGGGATGACATTTGGAGTTCAGGTTTTGCGGTGGGGGAAGGACGACACGGGCTCAATTTTCAAATGGGTTGGTAACCCCGTGGGCGAGCGTGCATAATAAGGCGTGGATGCTGCACAGGTAAAGTATAATTTTTACCCCCTTGTCTCGCTTTTATGATCCTTAAATTGGAGTTGTATCCGAAACCAGCCACTGGTCTTCTATGAACCACCCCCCCCCTCTTTTCCTTTTTTACAGTGTAAGAGGTGACCATGTGATAATAAGAGAGACAATTTTGATTTTTTATTAGGTTAAATCAAAGATTTGATTCCATAAGAAAACCAACAGGTAGTTGTAGAAATTTTTCATCTTAAATGGTCTCGCTTTAAACCTATTCTGTCGAGAATTTTTACTCACAAAAACAAATGCTTTCACCGCGCATACAACGCAATGCATATATTCCAAGTAATTAATAACGTTATTCATTACCCTGGTGTGAACTGTGAACCAAGAATTGGTCAAAGTGAAATTGATAATATCGTCCACCAATTGGAAAAGAAATGGGTTCAAAACAGGGAAAACACAAGTAGTTTTATGGCACTTTTAAAAAGTACTGTTATGGCACCTCACATCTCATGTGGGGCGCATAGATGCAAATCGTGAAATGAAAATTTTATGACACTTCTAAGAGGTGTCGTGCATGCATCCATGCACTCGTATGGGACGGGGTGTGTCATGACGACTCCTCCCGAAAGTGTTGGAAAATTTTTCAAAGCACAAGATCGTCATGGTAACAAGAGAATTAAAGAAATTAGGCTCACAAAGCAATCAAATATTTCAACAATGCAGAATGGTTTGCAATCGAACTAGTTTCTTAGAAACATTAAAATGCTTTTCACACTTCACTGGCAACCCCTAACAAGACAGTTCCCATAGCTTAACCGGCAAAAAAAATCCAAATGGAAACTTCATCCACCTAACTTACCTTAAGAGTGTTACTTCTTCCCAGGCTCCAAGTTCAGGGTTTGAAGGTTCAGCAAGAGATCATCAGAATTTAAGAAAACCTTGTTGCTTGAATTTGCAATGGTGTGTGCAATTTCCCTAGATGCTTCAATCCTCCTCAGTGTAATAAATGCGGGGTTGTTGGCAATTGCTTGACCAATCAATTGGGCACTCTTTGCCTCACCCTGGCAGCCAATAAAGGATAAAAGATTGTATCATCATTGTAATAATTGAGTGCAATAGCAGTTTCCAAACTGAAAACAATGCAGACCAGATGACGAACTGATGAAATGATAGACAATTAAGTGCCAACAGATCGGAGTTTCAAGTATGGATTGTTACCTGTGCTCTAATAATAGCACTACGCTTGTCTTGCTCAGCTTTTTCCACCACAAACTTGGCTCTCTCAGCCTCTTGTGCAGCTACCTGTTTAGCTTCAATTGCAGCTGTGAATTCTTTCCCAAAAGTCAAGGTCGTAATGGACACATCATCCAGAGCAATGTTGAAGTAGGCAGCTCTTTCTGTCAATATCTTCCTTATCTCCCTGCTGACAGCCTAAAAATATGCATTATATTACGAACCAATCATAGGACAGCCTTTGATAAAAGTTTCTCAAAGTAACATATCTGAATTCTTAAATGTCCAACAATAATTGCAAGATTCTCTTATTTACAGATTTATAATAGTTAAATAGAAAGAAAAAACCCACATATAATTCTAGAGTTAACATGATATCTAATTGTAGTCCAAACAATTTTTGAATCTACAGTAAGGCATAGGGAATCCAGTCACCAAATCTGCCTCTTCTTTTCTATATTACTACATTTACATCTCCAATCATGCTTCTCTCCACAGGATTCATCAGACTAAATCCTGTCCGCTGCAGTTCATCATTCATTCACTTATCCAGAATAATTTCTAACTGAATTAACATAGCTTGAAACTACTGGTCCTACAATCGGTTCAACGTTTATCTGTTTATTTCAACTAATCATGATCTCAATAATAAGAAGCCATAGTCTAAAAACAAAAGCTTACTTACCTCTCTCTGGGTGATAAGCTGGCTAGCATTGTACTGGGCAACTACAGCTTTCAAAGTTTCATGAATAATTGAAGGCAGGACTCTCTCGTTGCAGTTTTCACCAAGCGTTCTGTAGACAGTGGGTAATTGGTCAGGCACTGGGCGTGTGAGAACCCGAAGGCCGATTTTTACCTGCACAGTTAAATGACAAACCAAGTATTGGCTTTTATATGCATGAGAACAAGATAAATTCACTGATCAAAAAAATACACATTCTAGTAGATCATCGCTGGAAAACCAAGTGTCACCATCTGTCACGACTTCTACCAATAATATCCAATGACCAAATAGAATTAATAACTTATAAAATTGCTGCTACTTGCAAACGAAGGGGGAAAAACATATGATTCCTTTGAATGCATGCATCTTCCGTAAAAATCCACTATAAGTCATTGCTACGATGACTACCAAAATAAGAGACACTGCAAGGCATCCCATTATACCATCTTCTTGCAAGAGAAATATTTTTAACTGTCAGAGATTCAGGAAAAATGTGTACAAAGTCAAGAAGAATTTGGCCCATGATACACGACCTCTCATGATTTTACAAATGGGCAAAGATGGGTTCACTAGAATTCTGATCAAATTATTGGATCATCTAATTTCGTTCTTGATTGCAACAGCTATGACGGCAAGGTTTCAGTTGTAAAAATTGTTGAGCAATCTATCTGCATCAACATAGAATATTCTTGAGATTTTAAATCAGCCAATTGGCCTCCTAACAAAGCAAAAACACACACAGGATAAAAGGGGGGGGGGAAGGAAAAAAAGGATCAGATCGGAAGAG
>CAVNYN010241106.1:0-11503 GCA_963692815.1 Nyctanthes arbor-tristis | reverse complement strand
GAAGGTGGCGGATGAGTCACTCTTAATAGCAGTTAAATCAGGCCTTTACAAAGACACCCGCTTTTAGTAGGCAAAGCATGAGGACCCGTCAAGCACTTACAAAGAACTCTTGAGGTGAGCTGAAAAGTACATAAACACAAAGGAGGCTATAGAAGGGCGTTCTGACCTGAGCAGCTAGATAAAGACGAGAAGAATGATCAAAAAATCAAAAAAGATCAGCGGAGAAATGAGAGGCTACCTGCTTCCAAGCCCTTCACCAAGCTCAACGCCTCCATTGAGTACATCTTCAATCTTCTCCAGAATGATCCAATTCTGCCTTAGGCAAAGCCCATAAAGAAGCCTATGAAGAAAAATGATCAGTCTAAATATTGCAAGTATCACAGAGCTGTGGGCCACAACACAGACGAATATAGGAACCTAAGGTAAGAGTTCGAGAAGCTGATCGAACGGGGATTCCTGGGTGAATATATAGCAAATCGCCAAAGGCAGGACATATAAGCTCGTCCCCAGTCAGACTTCGACGCCTGAGCTTCACAGAACCATCCTCTAGCTGAGATCTACACGCTTGTCAACGGAAATCATGCCGTGGAGGGTTTTAAGAGATAAAGGCGAGGCCTCGTGCGAGAAGAGATCGCTATCACTTACTCACGGCACAAGCCCCTACCGCTCAAACCGGCTCTTTCTTTTTTTGCAACGAGTACGCCTACAATGTGTTGCATCCCTACGCGAGACCCATCCCTACGCGAATGGTCTCGTTATCACCATGCCAGTATCCAGGATCAAAATCCACAAAACTTTGGTGGACAATGGCAGCACTGTAAACATAATCTACTGGAAGGCCTTTCAATAGATGAAAATTGACCTAAAGAATCTGAAACCTTACAGAATCAGGCTTTACAGTTTTATTAGAGATTTTGTCGAGGCTAAGGGTCAGATCACACTTCTTGTTGAGCTAGGAGACGAACCTTGTAAGAGGAGAATCATGGCGGATTTCGTCATTGTTGACATACCTTCAAACCATAACGCTATTCTTAGACGACCAATTTTGTACAAGCTCAAAGCTGCAACCTCTATATTCCACTATGTTGTGAAGCTCCCCATCTGCCATGGAACGGCCGTTGTAAGAGGCGATGAGTAGGCCGCTAAAGAATGCAACTTGGACTACAAAGTAGGCGTGGCACCCTCATTAGAAATTCACACCCTAGACCTAGCACTGGAGAGACAAGGGCACAAGCTTGCCCTGGTGATGACCTCAAAACTATTAGGGTAGGTGATGCAAGGCCAGAAGTGGAGCTCAAAATCAAAGCAGGATTGGAAGAACCAATAAAGACTTAGCTCGTGCATTTTCTAAAGTAAAGCCTAGACGTCTTTGCATGGGTTCACGTGGATATAGAGGGAATTGAACATAAGCGAGACTGCCACAAGCTCAACATCGATCCTAACGCCAAGGCCGTGAAGCAGAAAAGACGTCCCTTGAATGGTGAAAGGTATGAAACTCTGACCAAAGAGGTGGACAAACTGTTGGGTAATAAGTTCATAAGGGAAGCGTTGTGTAACACCCCGAATTCTGAACACCCGAGACGCTACTAAATCTATTCTATCTCAATTTAAAGTGTGGAAACCTTAAACATTTGTATAAATAAGTGTGGAATTTTTTTTTCTTATTTAAAATAAACACTAGTATTTCATAAATAATACAAAATAAATCCATTGTCAAAAATTTACACAATCTTTGAATTTTGAAGTAATACTTAAATAACTTCTAATAATACCAATAAACGAAAACAACTTATTTCTTTCTTTTTCTTTTACTCAATTGCCACCGCTGATCAAATCACTGCCAGCTCCAGACCCTGAAATGTTTGAAATAAAGGGTGAGTGTTTCGAAGAAACACTCAATAGATTCCCGCGTACAAACCTTTTTAAACATGCATTACATATTAAGCAATTAACACATATACATATGCAAATTATGTCTGTGAGCTTGTTTTAATACAAGCAAATTGTCTATGTCTGTGGGCTCCCGATTAAGGTAAGCTTTATTATGCGCATACTTTTCATGTTTCCATAAATCACATACAGCACATGCATAACACATAATATGTAATTGCATCATACTTTTCATAAATGTGCGCATATAACTTTGGAAATAACTTTGAAGAGGAATATACCTGAATTTCGCTTTCCCCTTTGAGTTTGAGCTAATCGACAGTCAATTATGCGTCAAGTTATGCTCCTCGTCTAGCAATTAAATAATTTAAATGTTAGAAATTTGAAATATTTTATATCCAATAAAAGTATGAAATGAAAAGATAAACTTTGAAAGTTTTGGCACAAAATATAAACTTTTAAATCTTTAGGGACTGAAATGAATAACTATAAAATTTTGATGACTGAAATAGAGTTTTTCAAAACAGTGGGGACCAAAATAGACCAAACTAAAAATTGTGGGTTAACTTAAACACTAATGAAACTACAGGGACAGAAATCGGCTGAAATGAAAGAGTTGAGACACATTTTCATGATAATAAAACATAGAGACTGAAATTAAGTCTCTTGAAACATGAGGGACCAAATTTAACCCAGAACGAACATGGGGACTTGAGGCCAACGGGAATTGCATCCAAATTCCTAACTCCCTTTACCCAAATTCGTTCCAAGAGCAGAGTGTGAAAGAGAGGGCAATAATGGCGGAGCCAGGAGCTATTATAGGACTGGGCCAAAAGAGTGAGCCGTATATTACGCATCGCTAAATTACCTTTACATATAACTTTTTTTTTAAAAACAAACTAAAATGGTTTCCAATTTAGGGGGGCTAGGGCTCGGCATGGCCCCCCTTAGCTCCGCCCTTGGAGGGCGGTGGGTTCGAGAGTGGTTCGATACTATGGTGAATCGGAGAGGGTACGACCGAGGGAGAACCAAAGGGCGAAAACTTCCTTTTGTAAGTTGTGATGTCCTTGTCCCCTTGCATGAATTGCAAAAACTCTACCTCCTTATGGTAACGGAGGGCTTGGGGAAAGTACTTATCTGTGATCTCAGTCTTGAACTGAGCCCAAGTCATGTTTCTTAGTTCCTCATTAGTCCTGGTATCTGACGCTGACTCCCACCAATGCCCAGCCCCACCGACCAACTTGAATTCTATGCACAGGACTTTTTGATTCTCAGGGCATGAAACGTGGGGGAAAATTTTCTCCATTGTGCGGATCTACTCATATACAGCCAGTGGCCCACACTCACCGTCAAATGTCGATGGCTGGTGCCGACGGAACTGTTCGATGACTGACACCGTCGGGGAGCTGGAGGTGTTGCTGGTGCTAGTGCTGGTGTCGGAGCTGGAGCTGGGGCCTGTGCTATACCTTGCATGACCCTAATGAGTTCTCAGAGCATATCGGTTTGTGTTGGGTGCACCATTTCCTTACAAAATAAATATTTACGTTTCAGTAACTTGAAGGGTGCATATGTGTATATATGTGTGTATATATATATATTCCAACATAATAAAGGATAAAGAGGAACAACTCAAAGAACATGAAAAATCTTCATTTATTATTATTCATCAAAATCCTTTGAGAGGAGTACATCAAAGGAGCATCTAGTGCTCAACAATTAGAATAAATAAAGAAAAACTCTGAAATAGAAACATGTACTATGTGAACAATGATAACTACTCTAAACTCTCTCATATTTCTAGTCATCATCGTCACTAACCCAACTGCTCAACGCCCTAAATTTCTTGGTCGGAGGGGTCGTGTGTTCCGATGTGGTGGTGATTCTAGCTCAGAGTCTTCTAGAGCCTCTACGTCCTCATCCTCTTCTAACTCTTCATCCGATTCCTCCTCGGGAATCCCATTCGAAATCTCCTCAGGAATCTCTGGAAGAATCTTCTCGGGAATCTCCTCATCAGGATCTTCCTCTGGGTCTTCCTCCAGATCCTCCTCTAGATCCTCTTTCGGATCATCCTCTGGCTCAGGTACGGGTGCAGACGCGGGGAAGACTACAACGCCATATTGCGCATACGCTTCCCATTGCGCTAAGAGCACCTCATCTAAGAGGTCAAAGCCAACGTCCCCCACCTTGAGCCATATGGAGGTGAAAGCGGATGTCGTAGCTTCCGTCTGCTCTCCTTTCTCAAACGTGTCTATTAGATGTTCGATGGACCGAGCTATAGTCGTCTGGTATTGAAAATTCATGGCTCGAGTACGAGCTACACAAACACGACCCACATGCTCAACCTTAGTCTAGTTAGGGTCAGCTACAAAATTCTCATGTGCTAACCTAGCTGCTTCAGCCTGTCCATTTCCATTATCTTCTACCATATCTGCTAACCAATTATGTAAGATCCAGTTAGTTGGGTCTTAGTAACTTTTAGCAATATTTCGAAGACTTAGAAAGAATTTTCTTTGTCTTTACGTTGGTCACATCTTTTCTTAAAATTCATCTTATGCTTATATTATGCCCATAGCCAACTCAAACTCTAACAAAACCTTTCTTTCTTTATTAGGATACAATAAATACTTTTTAACTTTTCCATGGTATTTGCCTGTCTATATCATGTACTTTTCCTTTCTTATATGAATACATAAATTTCCAGGTAGACACAATTAAAATACATATAACATCGTATCCGAGTAAACAATTCTTGAAAGCTGTAAATAAACCTTTCTACCTGGAGTTGGTGGAGTGAACGACAGGGGGTGGTAATTAAGTTAAAAACAGTCAAATTTGTTTTCAAAAATATCCTTTAAGCGTGTCTACATAAACGTAGACTTTGCTCTGATACCAAACTGTAACGCTCCGAGTTCTGAACACCCGAGACGCTACTAAATCTATACTTTTTTAATTTAAAGTGCGGAAACCTTAAACTTTTATATAAATAAGTACGGAACATTTTTTTTCTTTATTTAAAATAAACACAATAGTATTTCATAAATAATACCAAATAAATGCATTGTCAAAAATTTACACAGCCTTTAAATTTTGAAATAATACTTAAATAACTTCTAATAATACCAATAAATGAAAACAACTTATTTCTCTCTTTTCCTTTTACTCAATTGCCATCGCTGATCGAATCACTGCCAGCTCCAGACCCTGAAATGTTTGAAATAAAGGGTGAGTGTTTCGAAAATTTCTTTAAATTCTTTAAAATAATAACTTCAAAATATGAAAAATTCCAGTCGCTACACGTTGTACCTCCAATGGGTGGCCAACCCCTTCCTCTTCAAGAAGAGCAAGAGAACTTGGAGGATCTACATTGACTTTACGGATCTAAACAAGGCCTGCACCAAGAACAGCTTTCCCTAACCACGAATAACTCAGTTTTATTGACTCTTACTCCGGTTATCACCAGATCCCTATGCACCCCCGATGATGAAGAGCAGATCTCATTCATCACTGATAAACCATTGTATTGCTACAAAATGATGCCCTTTGGATTAAAGAATGCTGAAGCGATTTACCAACAGCTGGTAAATTCTATGTTTAAGGATCAGCTCAGAAACCATAGAAGTTTACGTTGACGACATGCTCGTCAAGAGCCTACGATTTGGGCAACATGTTGAGGACATTGCCAGAATGTTCCAAGTCCTCAGGAGATCTAAATAAAACTCAACCCCAAGAAGTGCTCTTTCGGAGTAGCCTCTTGGAAATTCCTAGGATACATGGTCAATCAGAGAGGAATCGAGGCAAGAACAGAGAAAGTCAAGGAGATTTTGGATAGGGAAGCATAAAATTAACAAAAGAGGTTCAGCTCTTAACCGAACGAGAAACCACCTTGAATCGCTTCGTATCGCGATCGATGGATAATTGTAGGCCATTCTTCACAACTTTCAAGAAATCCAAGGATTTCGTGTGGATGGAGGAATGTCAGGCAGCCTTCACAGAGCTAAAGAAGCATATCTCTTCTCCCTCGTTGCTATCCAAACCGTAGCACAGTGAGACTCTAACCTTATACTGATCCATTTCAGAATCTTCAATCCGTGTGGCCTTAGTCAGGATAGAAGGGGCAACTCAGCTTCCAGTCTAAGAATGAAAACTTCATTCTTGATTCTACGAAAATTTTTATGAAAGCCTTTCATTTGCGCCTCTTCGATGAAAGTTTGATTTTCCCAGAATGTATCCTAATTTTTGGCCTATTTCTTCTTTTGATGATCGATTTGACCTATGATCAAAAAGATATACCTTGGTTATATTTCATCTTTTCAACGAGTTTAGTAATGAGCCTAACAGCCCTATTGTTCCGATGGATAGAAGAACCTATGATTAGCATTTCGGGAAATTTCCAAACGAACAATTTCAATGAAATCTTTCAATTTCTTATTTTACTATGTTCAACTCTATGTATTTATGTGAGCCACGCCCTTCATGACGCTAATCTTAGATACCCTCCTATGGAAAAACTCGCAGATGCTATTGTGATCATGTCAAAGAAGCTCCATCCTTATTTTCTTAAACATACCATTGACGTCTTGACCAACGCTCTTTTAAGGCAAGTGCTTCAAAAGCCCGATCTATCAGCTCGCCTGGTCAAGTGGTATGTGCCTATGTAGAACTCAGCCAGTATGGCATCAGTTACAAACCAAGGACGGCCATTAAAGGACAAGCCCTGGCCGGCTTCATAGCCGAGCTGATACCATTCGAGTCTAACTTTGGAGATCGGAATCTCTGACCTGGGAGCTGTACGCTGACGGATCCTCCGCCATGCTTCTAGAGCTGGAATTGTTCTTTTCAGACCTTTTAGACACTATCATTGCCAAATGATCAGATTTAGCTTCAGCATAACCAATAATAAGGCCGAGCACAACGCGATCTTAGCGAGGATTAGCATGGCAAAATCCATGAGAATCAAAAGGCTAGTCATCAATAGTGATTCTCAGCTCATCATAAACCAGACAAGTAGAGCTTATAAGGTATGAGGTGAAAATCTCTCCCTACACCAAGATAAGCTGACAGAAGAACTGAAAGGACTAGATTGGTTCAAAATCATGCGGATCCCGCAAGCTGAAAATAGCCACGCCGATGCTTTGGCCAAGCTCGCGACTAGTAAGAGGACAGTAGAGCTTAGCAGTATAATGATTGGGGAACTCGCGACTTCATCAATTGACAAAACCAAAGTCATGGCAATGGAAATCGGCCAAACAAGTAACTGGATGGATCCCATCATCCACTTCTCAAAAGAGGGAGTAGCCCCTTAGGCGTGGAGGGCAAAAAAACTCAGACATCAAGCCGCTAGATTCTCGCTAATTGATAGGTAGTTGTATAAAAGAAGTTTTGCTGGACCACTGCTAAGACGCCTCACTCCAGTTGAAGCACGAGTTGTGCTGGAAGAAGTACACTCTAGAGTCTTTGGCAACCATTCAGGTAGGCGGTCCCTTACACACAAAATCTTAAGGCAAGGGTACTTTTGGCTGAGAGTTAAAAAAGACGCCATTGACTTTGCCAAGACCTACGACAAGTGCCAAAGTTTCACCCCTCTTACCAAGAGCCCACTAGAAGAGCTGACCTCGGTGATGGGACCATGGCCCCTCATGAAATAAGGTGTAGATCTCATTGGCCCACTCCTAAACGGAAATGGAGGAATTTTGTTTACAATTGTAGCTATGGACTTCTTTACAAAATAGGTAGAAGCTGAGGCTCTAACCACCATCACAGACGTGTGCTCTTCCGATCTTCATCTAGAAGTCAATCATCTACAAATTCGGAGTTTCAAATGCCATAGTCACAGATAATGGCACGCAATTCAACAACTCCAAGTTTAGAACATTTTGCAAAGAGTTAGGCGTAAAAAACTTCTACCATATCCCTCATCACGCACAGGCTAACGGACAGGTCAAAGAGATCGGAAGAGCGTCGGCAAACCTTTTTCAAGGCGGTTTGAAGCCCTGAAAGGAGCTGGGCTAATAATCTTTCTGTAGTTCTATGGTCCTACCTAATGACCTGTCGAACTGCAACAAGTGAAACTCTCTTCTCCCTCACAAACGGAGCTGAAGTTATGATTCGAGTCGAGTTGGAAGTCCCCACTTCTAGGGGTAACACATTTCAATGAGACAAGAAACAACGCGCTCCTCGTCGATGAGCTTGACCCTCTCACTGAAAAAATAGAACTGGACAAAAAAGAAAATATGGCATACATGCAAAAATGTGCTAAGTTCTACAACATGAAGGTTAGAGAATGTAAGTTCCAAGTAGGAGACCTTGTCTTTCGTAAGGCCTTCCTCCCAACTAAAGAATCAGCCTCAGGAACCTTAGGACCAACCTGGGAAGGACCATATAGAGTCAGGCGAATCCTAGTAAATGGGGCATACGAGCTCCAGGATATACAATAGATTAAGTTGATGACCATTAGAACTCAGAGCGCTTGAAGAAATACTACCAATAGCCAGGTATCAACTCTGAATTTTGTGTATTATCTCTAGGTTTTTGTATCACAACCGTCAGGTGATGGCTGGTAAATTAACATGCCCATGCGACTTAACGCTCATCTAAGAAGATTCGTTTTATTAACTCAGAACCACGACTGAAACAAGTTTTCTGTCAGCAACCTCAGGTAAATAAGTTATGCGGTCAAAGCTAGAACAAGCTCCTAACTAAGCGACCTAACACTTATGAGTATATTCAAGTAAATAAGTCACATGGTCAAAGGTAGAACAGGCTCCTAGCTAAGGACCTAACACTTATGAATAATTTGCTCAAAGTTATTATGAAAACAAAACTAGAACAAGCTTCTAGTTAACGGCCTCACACTTAGACAAATCCTTATTCAATTCTGCAAATGTGTATGCGACCAGAACTGGAACGAGCTTCTTGCTAGTGTCCTAACACTTTTAAGGCTTTGTTTAAGTAAGCACAGGTGAAAGCGGGCCCTTCGCTAAGCAATCATGACTAACGGCAGAGTTAATTAAAGCGTATGATGAGCTGACAGTTAGAAAAATTTTATTTCATTCATTAAACTTGTAAATTTGAAGTACAAAAAGTAGAAGTGCAAAAGAGCATAATTACAAAGGCTTTAGGCCTGATTTTCCAAAGTTGGAGCCAGAACCTCAACTCCCTCCCCAGCAGCAAGTGCAGGGACTTCTACTTCTTCCCTAGTATGGGCTAGAGCCTTAGCCTCGGTCTCCTCGTTCTCCAAGCTCTCAAATCCGCAGTCCTCTCTAAGTTTAAAAATCTACTCCTTGAAAAAGGCTAGATCGTACTCAAGGCGCTTCTTTGCAACCTCGCTAATGATCTCCTTAGCCATGTCATATTGAAGAGTAGCGGTATCGCTCTTGAACTCGTCTGAGCTCTATCACTTTGCAATTGCCTCTCAGTACCTGATTAGTTTGTTGGAGGAAGCCCAGCTTTCTACCTCCTTCAGTGTCTGCTCTTGATCTTGGACCTCTCAGTTGCCAGCTGAGTTTCAAGGTCCTTACTCTTCTTCTTGCAGACTTTCAGCTATGTCCTCAAGTCCGCAGCCTCATCTCTGGAGACATGAAGCACCTGCTCTTTTTCCTTTAAGGCCAGCTCCAATTCCTCATTCGCCTTGGTAAAGATCGGTTGTCTAATCAGAGAGCTTCTTCTTCTCTCCAATGGAGCCATGCACATGAGCCATGACGTGCTCGTCTAGAATAGTAGATCGAGCTCACATGGCCATACTGGCTTGAAAAAGCTCGGCCATTGAAGATGAGGTGGCGAAGTTCTCCCACTTCTTCGACCATCTTTGAGCCAATCTACTCATAGCGTCTATGCAATGCTAGGCATACCCT
Organism: Nyctanthes arbor-tristis; assembly: GCA_963692815.1. Lineage (NCBI taxonomy): Eukaryota > Viridiplantae > Streptophyta > Magnoliopsida > Lamiales > Oleaceae > Nyctanthes > Nyctanthes arbor-tristis. The sequence goes on along the minus strand of CAVNYN010241106.1, from coordinate 1,763 downwards.
TAATGGTGGCATCAAAAGGCTTCTTGGCCAGGTTGAATCTGAGTAGGGCATTAGGCCTTTTGCCCTACAATTTCTCTAAACCAGCCCAGCGAGCTTGATCCACTGGCAGAAAGAAGTTTTCAGTGAGTAGGTCAAAAGGCCCATTCTCTTTAGCCGGCTGCGCTTCTTTGTTCAGAACAGGGGCAGAAGCATGAGAGGAAGAATTGGGTGCGGGCTCCTGGATGACTAGCTGCTTGGGAGGTTGCTCTAGAACGATCGCGCCTTCGCTTGTCACAAGCCTCTACCCAGTGGCCTCTTGCCCTCTCAACTTTTTTTTCTCCTCTTTCTGCCTCAAGGCCTCAGGCATCTGTTAAGCAGTTCTTATCTCCTCATCTTGTTCTCGAGCCTTCTTTTTCTTCTCCCACTTAGCTCTTTTCTTTTTGGCCTTACAGACAGCTCATTTCTAACCCCTGGAAAGATACTTTTTCCCTAAAAACGCACAAGTAACAGTTCGAGTAAAACTGTAAAACAAGGCCGTTCAAAGGACCTAAGGGTAGGGTAATGGCTTACAGTAGTTAGGGTTGTTGGAAATGTGCTCGCCCTTGGAAATTTATCGCACAGTACATATCAGATAGTCGACGTCCGTTAGATCCGCAATATAGCGATTTTTGTCTAGCAGCCCAGCAACCGTCTCGACCTACTCCTTGAATGGTGAAGTCAACAGCTGGTCCCAATCTCGATCAGCACCTAGCAAAAAAAGAAGCAGAGTTAAGCATTAGCTCACTAGCTCTAACAAATTCTTAAATTGGAAAACTACTTACTGGGCTGCAAGTAGCTCGTTGGGATACTCGTGTCCTCATCACCTGGGATCGGCGTGCTCCTCTTCTCACCCCCACCCAAAACCAGTTCTCATTCCAGCTTGGGACCGACTCAGACACCCCTTTTACCAAGTTTCCCAAAACGCTTAAGGCTCTATCTTTAGGTCGTGCAGCCACGTAGAACCATCTTTTTCCAAATGATGCGGCCTTCAACAGATAATACGAGTTGAAGTCCTCTGACCTCAGGTATCCTCAACCCGTACGCTGCCAAAGAATGAGGACTCCAATTATTGTCCTCTAGCTCACTGGAGTGATCTGTGAGAGAGCAACCCCCCAAGACCTAAGTAGTCTAGTAACAGGCTGAGAAAGATGGATGCGAAAGCCGGCCTCGAACATCTTCGTGTTCGCTGCCACACACTTTGTAGGGGAGCAATGAGCTCGCTCTCTCTCGTATGGAGCCCCGAAGGGCCACAAGTTTCACGTGTGTCCCCTTAAAAATGAATGGCTCTCCATCATGCAAGCAATTTCCTTAGCCATTAAGTTTTGGGTAATTACCATCTAATCCCTTTGCCTTGTATTTGTTTATTATTTAGTCAATATCTTTGCTTGTGAATGGAAATGGTCATTCATGATTATTTTGGCTCATTCTAGTCCTCAATCCTACGTGTACTTTGACTTGTCAGCCCTTTGATTCTTAACTTAACTATCTTTAGCTTTGACCCGGGGTACAACATTTTTTACTATAAAAAATAATTAAAAATAAATATTTATTTTACTTTTATAATAAAATAATTAATTTTTATAATCAAATAATAATTTTTCCTTTTTTGTTCCTTTATTTTCCCCACTTGCCTACCTAATTAATTCTTTTATAATAAACTAATTAATTTTTAATTTTATAATACAATAATTAATTATTTTTATTTTCCTAAAAAATTAAATAATTTATTTTTTATTTTTAAATTA